>NDXB01000177.1:7146-45203 GCA_002631895.1 Agapornis roseicollis
AAAAAAAAAAGAAAAACAAACCAAAAAACCCAAAAAAACCCCACCACACCAAAAACTAACAAAAAGAACTTTATATTCAGCTCAGTAATGTCACTGGACCTCAATTTAACCAGCACTCTCACTGCCTGCTTTCATATTAGCAATTTCTTACTTTTAGCTTTACCCCAAACTCATCTGCAAGACATTTGATGTTTCTCTCTTCCCAGGGGAGGTAATGAGCTGGACTTAGGATATTTGATCTTATTGATACAACAGTAGCACCAGTTTCAGCTGAATCCAGAACATTGAATTAAAAAGAATAAAACACTTACTATTGCATGGCTCATATGATAAAAAATCCACAACTGGCTGCTGGGTACTATGTAGGAATAGCATTCATAGACCTTACCTGGTATTCCCTCCCTGAAGGTATGTCACCTTTTCATTTAAGAAGAAAATAATTTATTTTCCTGTGAATTTCTTCTTAATATCTTTCATGGCCCCCACAGTCAAGTCACCTGTTTTTCTAGTATGAGATAAGAAAAGCTTGGTAGGCAGTACTTGAGTGGCACTGATGAATGCTGTAATGCTTTGAAGGACCCTTGAGAGTCACACACTAACAAACTTTTCTGACTGACCCTGAGAGCAGGGCAGAGTCGAAGCCAAACAACTGAGGCTGAAGCTCTCCCTTGTCTAGCAGCCCATGTGCTGCTAATGCAGCACAGCACACTGAATCATGACAACATGCATCCAGGGAGGTGAAAATGAAAACAACTGAAAAATGTCCAAAAAAGAGTTGCTGGGGTGTCTGTCACAGCCACCCATACTCTAGCTGGTGGTGTGTGGGGACAGATTGTAGGGGCAATCTGCGCTTTCTTTCAGTCAAAATTAAAAGAGGTGAAAGGGTGTCCTCCAAAATACAACCCTTTTGTTCCACAGTGGAGAGAAATGAGCAAAGCATATCTCTTGAGTGATGCTACACCTAGAGGAGGAAGATCTGTTTGGAAAGAGCAGTTGGGGCATCCCTTGCCCACGACCAGGCAAGGATGGCAGACCACATACACCCAGACTAGAAGCATGGGGTTTTTCCTTCTCCCACTCCAGGCCTCCCTGCCCTGCTTGGTTTCTATGTATCAGGCAGAGATGAAAGGAGGCTCTGGGGTAGTTTTACTTCTACAGCGAACAGAAAGCAGCAAGAACATCCCTGTTTCTGAGAGCTGAGAACAGCTATGTTCTGTTCCTTTTACCCCTGTTTTCTTCATGGCTGCTGGGATCTAGCTATGCTTTCAGTTCCAAAACAACGTGAACCTTTGCTTATCAGACGAAGAATGTTAAGGATTTTACAAAGTACAGCTGAAGTGCCTGTTTCCACAATTTCCACAGCATCACCAGGTGTTATCACTTGACAAGGGAGCCACGACAGGCATAAAGACTGATTATTTTTGCACTAAAGGTATAAACCCAGGATTAAAGGCACCTATTCTCATTTAGACAGGAAACTGGCCATGCAGCCTAAAGAGACACCCACTGACACAAACTTCTCTTTCCTTCCCACTCTTCTGCTCCTCTGGGGCACAGAGCTCAGACAGAGCATAGAGGTGGCTTTTCTTTTTGACTCAGCTGGCAGCCCACTTCAGGGAAGACACATAAACACCAGAACAGCTACTGCCAGCAACTACGTTCTGCTGTATTTCACCTGGCACTTACATATCTGCACCTCCTATCAAGTAAAAGGAACCTCTCCCACGGAGTATTGACACCAAGCCTGCCACAGCTACTGACCTAGCCCTAAGAAGTTCTAACTGGGGGTATCATTTTATGCAATGCACAATATTTTTTTCCTTTAAGAGGCACAGCAACTTCCACCCTTAAACTGGCATTTGTAATAGCTGGAATAATCTCCAGCCATTCACCTGCCTAAGCCCTTGACAGGTGATATGTCCCAGATATGCACATGATCCCTTTCATTACAGCTATGGCAACTGAAGCTTCAAAGGCACACAATGGGACCAGCACAAGCAGCAGCAGAGAGGATTACTTGTTTCCTCAGACTGCAATAAACACCAGTCTTGAACACCAGGCAGGAGTCAAGATTTGCAAAGCCTCAAGAGATGGGCTAGGCTAGTGCTTCTCCACCACTTCAAATCCAGGGATTCTCTTCCGAAAATAATTAGCAGGGCATCTTCTGCAGGGCTGTGACAGCAGCTCTCCAGTTTATAACCTGTAAAGGTCAGCTGAAACTTTCAACATTTATTAATCACTTTTCTATGATGTGTTAATTTGGCATGTGCGCAAAAACATCCACATATATTTTTCCTGGATCAGTCTGCTTGCTTTGCAGCCATTCCCACAGGACACAGGTGGAGAAGCTCTGGTCCAATCCAGCTGGGCTGAAAAGTGGAGTTAACTGTACCTAAGAAATCCCTGACAGATGTTTTTCTACAACACCAAAATCCTTTCGGGAGCAACAGCATGAGTTCTCAGATTAGAAGGATGCAAGTCTCCTCTGTTGAGAAGTTGCTTTCTTAGGAAGGGATCCCATTGTCCAATATACTGCTCTAGGTACAAATAGCCAGGAGATTTTAATTTAAAGAAATGGAAGAAGATGGTTGCCTACCACACAGATATAGAAAAGACAATTTCACGTCTGGAAGACTGACTCCAATTTACAACAATCTTGTAACAATAATAATTTCAATAATGTGGCTCGCCAAGGGTTTTAGGGCAGCTAACTAAATTATAGCAAATCTTTACAATTACAACGTTTGTAATGAACGCAGTTAGTAAAGCCTCAGCAGCCATCCCTTATTATTTACCATTAAGTGATTGCTCATTGGAGGAGGCCACCCTTCAGCAAAGAGCAGCAGAGCAGCACACAAACCAGCCAAGCCTCCTGCAGTTGCAAGGAGACAGGGCTGCAGAGATAGAGGGCACAGGTGATGTGCAGAGGCTCCCCATGCCCCTCAGGCATGGGAAGGTTTAGATAGATATTAGAAGAAATCCTTTACAATGAGGGTGATGAGGCACCGGAACAGGTTGCCCAGAGAAGCTGTGGCTGTCCCATCCCTGGAAGTGTTCAAGCCCAGGCTGGAAGGGGCTTTGAGCAAACTGGTCTTGTGGAAGGTGTCCTAGCCCATGGCCAGGAGAAGTTGGAACTAGATGAGCTTTCAGGTCCCTTCCAACCCAAACCATTCTATGGTTCTATAATTCATTTATTCCTGCTCTGGCTTCTTTTCATTCATCACACCTGTCCTGGGTTCAGCAGTTGCAGTCACCTAAGCACCCAGTGAAGAAGCAGCCAGTTCTTTGCACAGAGCTTCATCGAAGAAGCAGGACTGCTGCTGGTGCAGGCAACGGGGTAACTGGCCTGTGAGGCTTAGTTATGGGGAGGGCATGTTTGGGGTTATATTGTGTCATACAAACACCACAACAAAGTGAAAGGGCAAGCCTGCCATATCCTTCCACCCTGGGTATGCTGAAGGTCCCATTAAGGAAGTAATTAAACTGCTATTTTTCTGCAACATGCTGTATACCTGCACACCACCTTGCTCAAGGGAACTTCCCTGCCCTTGCAGGGTCATCCAGGGTTGGGGCAGAGCAGCTCTGCTGCATGGTCGCTAACAACGCTTTGGGGAGAGCATGGGGACACAGCATTTACTTCTCCCTTCTGCTTCTCTGTGGTTGTATTGCTATCAGCAGACACATGGGCACAGATCATCTCCTCTGCAAATCTCTGCTCACTGGCTGGATGGAGCAGGACAAAGCAAAACAGCTTTGTCTTCCTCTCCTGCCTCAGGTGATGCTCCTTTATGGAGAATTGAGACTGTCTGAAGAGGAAAACAGTCCTGGCTGGGATGCAGAGGGACATCTGAATTTTGTCCTTTTTTGCATCATTTCTTCTATTTGTAGAAGTAAGCATCCCCCAGAACATCCAATGTCTTTTCAAGCTCAGTCAACTGCAGTACATGATCAGAAAATATAAAATAAAAATGGCCCAGAAATACTTTTTCTCCATGCAAAAAGTCATCACAGGAGACAGAAGGCCCTTCCTTTCTGTCCTCCGCTAGCCTAACAGTCAGGATAGTCAATGTCTCTGTCATGAGGCCCAGTCTCCTCTGTGAGAGAGACTAGCATCCATGGGGCTGGCTATCCTCACCTAGGCTGCTCACCAAGTTTCTTCTGAGCATGCAGGCAGTATCTAGCGTGGAAATCATCAAACCAAATATGTATATCATCTACCTTGTTGATATCCACATTGGAACTTGTTGAGGTTCTGTCATAGTTCGCAGTGATGAATAACTGGTTTTCCTTGTTCAGAGGTGACTTCGAAAATGATTGAGAACCTAAGAACTGCCTGCTTCTCCAGGTTGACTTATAGTGAGCCCAGAGGTGACTGGGCCTGGGGTCAATATCTACAGTTTGGCACAGTTAAATGATGTGAAACTCGACCTAGTATCCAAAATACCTGAGTGTCTGCTCAGAGAACATACCATATGCCTGGCATCTCGCAGCTGCCCTGCTTAACTCTTACAGGTATATGAATTACCTTGGCTACAAATGGACAATGTGGCATTACTGCAGCAATAAATCACACTCTGGGTTTCTCTTTGCAGTACATATGTTAATGCTGATTTCTGCAAGCAACTAAAGGGAGCACAGTTTATTAGAGCCTCTGATTCACATTAAAAAGATCAACCATCTTTAGGCTTGACACAGCATTCAGTAGTTCCAGCAGCAGCTGGTAAGTGCACACGTGCTCACAATTGGTTTTATTTATTAGCCTAATATCAGTAGGAAGTTTTCATACCAATGATGGTGATTTGTGACAGTGTCTGAAACTTCTAAAACTGTCAGCTGTCATCACATAAATAAATAAGCAGCAAGCAAAGCAAGCTGTAACCTAAGTAGTGTTTAGGGAGCCCTCTCTGGTATTACTGCACGAGGTTATCTCTGTGCATTTATGCTTAAAAGCACAAATTATCTCCTTTCAAAGTCAATGGGATTTTGCAACTTAGCAGTGGAAAATCATCTTTTTCACTGCCAGCAGTGAAAGCCAATGGTTCAAATATTCCTGGTATGCTGAAACCACTACTTCTGCTGATAAATGGTGTTTCACTCTTCCTTTGTGTTGTTTTATCTCCTGACTGCCTCTGACAGCTGCCTCTCACTCTGATATCAAAAATTTCCTAGGAAAGCAAACATCTTTTTTTTTTTTTCCCTAGGTTTCTTCAGCACCTGACATGGTAATAATGATAATAATAAGGACTTGGATATTTCCAAAGGCAATACATAGTGACATAGCAGATTTTAACACAGTGAAGAAATCAGTGTCCTCCTCTAAGAAGCAGAGCTAAAAGACCTGAGTTCTCCTAGCTTCCAGATTCAGGACTTGCTTTATCACTTTACAGTATTGATCATTGTAAGCCTGGGATATCTGCTGCACTGCTGGCTTCTTTGCTAATGAGAGTTATAACGAATTCAGTCAGACAAACCAAAAGCCACCTTAAAACTTTACTTTTCTGCCTTCATGACTTAACTCTCGTCATTCTTGGCACTCCTCATACTCAGTCTGCAGAAAAAGATCATTTTTTCCTTAATGTCAGTACAATGAGCCAAGGTAGTTCTGCATTGCGCAGATATACAGCACCCTCAATAGAGAGAACAGAGAGCTCCCTCACATCCCTGTGTGCTACACAACCAAAACAAAAAACAAAAATACACCCCAAATAAAAATTAGGAGGCCTTTTGTATTTGAATTATTCAAACGTGAGTTTGCTTTTAAACCTCAAGTATGAGGTAGATTTCTTCCACAGTATGGCCTACATTCATAATATTGAATATATAAATGAATGCACAACTGAATATAGAACTATGCTGAACAAAGGAGAGAATTGGCAAAGACCTGCCACTGAATCTTATACCCCAACTGCCCTTGCTCCTGAGTGGTGCTATAATTGACTTCTGCTCTTTAATAAATGCAAAAGCACTTAGTCCATTGCTCCTGCTCCTGAACTGAGCAAACTACCAGCTGAGCCTTTTCTTAACCCCATCACAGGAACAATAAGGAAGCAATGTGAGCTTCAGCTGCAGCCCACACCCTCTTACCCCCCGTGCTGCACACATATTTTGAAGAGAAGGGAGAGCCTACATGGGGTGTGCTCTCAGAAGCAGAACCAACACTACTGTCCCAGTCATAAATGTATTTTGTCTTATTAGTTTGGTGTGGAGTATACGCTAGTCACCAAAAGGGAAGCTGTGTGTTTATTACTCCATTAGGAAAAACTCAAACCCCAGTTCTAAAAGCAAAACAAAATCTTGCTCTCTCCTTTTCTCCCTGTTAAAAACAGCTGCATCATTTCAACCATTTCTGCTAATGAGACTTCATACTTGAATGGGTAAAAAACTCATCAGGTTTTGCTTGCTGGCAAACCCTCAGCAAGCTAAATTTCATTCTTTGAAGGACTCGATGCATGTTCACAGGGCTGAACAGCACCTTTTTCACTGGATGGGGCACATGCTGTGAACAAGGGTGTGCTATAGCTGCCAGACAACCATTATAGTCATTCCCTGCAGGTCAGCAAGCAGAAGACAGGCAGTGAAATTGCTAGACCTTTTTTTTGTCCCTGGCAGAACAAGGGAAAATGAAAGCAAAGGCTAGCATCTTCCCTAGCCTGACCTCAGACAGAAGCAGGGGTTAGCCCAGTCCTGCTCTTAAAATACCAAGTTGAGACAGTAGAAAGTTGCAGAGTCTCTGATCTGTCTTTAGAAAACGAGCTGTCAACAACACAGCTACTCAGAGATTAACAGGAACCAATGCCAGAGGGTGAAGGGGAATTAGAACAAAGTCAGGGCAAGGACTTGTTCCTGCAGTGAGGTGGGTACTGATGCTGGGTTAGAAACTCAGAGCTGAGGATCTTTTGTTGAACTGTTTATTTGGTTTTTTGTTTAATTAGCCATGATTGTGTGATTGAGCTGTGGTTTCCTACCTGGGAAAACAGAGACAGGATTCTCCTGCCCTGGGCTTTGGTTGCCAAATCTTCTGGCCAGTCTACATGGTTCAGTCTACATGGTCTATGATGTTCAGTCAAACCAACAGCAACAGGCTTTATTTTTAAATTGATTATGCTTGGATATCTGAAAAGTAAGCCAATTGTTTCCAACAAGCATCCTCTATATCCCAGCCCATCAACACAGTAAAAGAACTTGATTATTCATTATAGAATCATAGAGCAGTTAGGGTTAGAAAGGACCTTAAGATCATCTAGTTCCAACCCCCCATGCCATGGGCAGGGACACCTCACACTAAACCATGTCACCCAAGGCTTCGTCTAACCTGGCCTTGAATACTGCCAGGGATGGAGCACTCACAACTTCCATAATAATGGAAAGACAGATTGCANACCCCCCATGCCATGGGCAGGGACACCTCACACTAAACCATGTCACCCAAGGCTTCGTCGAACCTCGCCTTGAGCACTGCCAGGCATAGAGCATTCACAACTTCCCTGGGCAACCCATTCCAGCATCTCACCACCCTTACAGTAAAGAACTTCTTCCTTATATCCAATCTAAAACATTCTCTCAAATGTGCCAAAATGACCTGAAATATTTTGGGAAAGGATCACCTTCCTTCCTTAGATGGATTTTTCTGATTTTCCACAAGGAAAATGTTAGCAGTGGTAACTGACAGATAAGGTAGGAAAGGGATTCAAAGGCAATGAAAAAAAAGCAAATCTCATTTTTTAAGTAACGCCATCAAACATTACAAGCATTGCCACTTTTCTTTCCCTTGGTGAATACAGGCTTCAGAGAGACAACTGCCAACACTCCCTGCTAAGAAGTAGCTGTGGTAGTGCCACACAACTGATTTAAAGTATTATTGCTTCCCATCATTGACAAATCTACCTATTTGTTCAATATGTTCACAGGAATATATGCCAAGACTGCATGCAAAAGGATCTTTAGAAGTTCTGTACATGTCAGAAGGGTCTTTTTACACAGCAGGCTGCAATTTTCAATATGGGGTGTATTTTAATACAGGAAATTCAGTTCAAATCTTCTATACATCAAAAAGAACACACCATGATGAAAGCTAATTAAACACCTCAAGTCTCGCTTTTTTAATATTCTAGTTTTTCTATGAGTATTTTTCTCGGTCTCCTGCTGAAACAACTCAAAGAAAATATAAAATAAAATTATTATCTATACTTTTGTCAAAGAGAAAATCCTGATTAAAAAAGCATGAGAAGATTTTTATACAATTCTCTGATAACTTGCATATCCATCAGATTTTGAAAATTTTATGCCATTTCATCATTTTATCTTTTTTTTTGTAAAAGAAGGATACAAGGAAAGAAATCCCAATAATCGAGTTCAAAATCTGCTCCTGTACATTCCCTCAACACATTGATTTTCAAAATTTGTTAATGATCAATAATACTGAAAGCAGAGAACACAGGGTAGCTCCTCAGATGCCCTTTTTTTTTTCATAGTGTGATCTAAGACATGGAAGTATTTGACTTTGTTCATACTCCATTAAAAATAATAAAAAAAAAAAAAAAAAAAAACAAAAAGAGGCAGTCTAGATTTCCCTGCCAAGACCTCCTAAGAAACCTTATTCAAAGTCTTGCTGGAACATTATGGCCATTCGTTGTACAATTTCAGGTGACCCACAAGAAGATCGTCTCTCAGAAGCTGTTTATCATATGGTGTTTATTTGTATGTCCCTGCAGACACAAGCTCTGTTTTACCTTTAGCTATGACCTCTTGGGAGATGTGAAATCCACAGGAGCTCCTCTCAAACCCTCCGCTCCCAGATTAGGCACACATACGTGACACAGCCAAGGTAAAAAAATCTGATATACATTATGGAGACCAACAGACAGCTGCATGAGCATGACTGATGAGCCTCGGGCTGAGAAAGCTTTTGTATTCATTACCAGTTACTCCCTCCTTGAAGTTGTTGTTAAGACTTTCAACACTTGCCAATTATGACAGACAGCCAAACAGTTGACCTGTACAGCTCTAAATTTTGTAGCTGATCACAGAGCAGTCGAATGATTGGTGATTTCTGGTCACATCAGCCTGGTCAGAATTTAAGGGCTTAAGGCAGACTTGAGAACAGAAAGACTGGTTTTTTCTACCAAAGCCATAAGGCATATTTGAAAATACATGGGCATTTAAAGGTAAGTAAATAACAGAATTTTAGCTTTGTTTTTTCATTTTTGAACATTTAGCCTGATCTGTAGTATCATGCCAGTGAAGGATATGCTTGTAAAAATGAAGTGAAATGAAAAGTGTTGTTGTTATTATTAACTTGGAATTTCTTATACAGAGCTTACATTAAAAATGTTTAGCCTTACAGTTCTGGTCTATGTTTCATAGAGTAGATTTAGGATTAGTATTAAAGATATTCTTAAAATTAGTTTCCCCTAAGACAAATAAATGCTATGTAATTAAATTCTGTGCAATAAGAAAGCAAGAAATATTCAAATCAACATTAAGAATTGCCATATGGGCTCATCCTATATGGTTGACACCTCTGTCTAAGCCGCAGAAAGAGGAGGTATGGACCAATATATACTCCTTGCGTAAACTAGCTTTATATTTAACCACAGAAGTAACTAACCCAAAAGCTAATACCAGAGGCAAAAGAGGACAGTTAAAAGAATAAAGTTTTTAGATACCAAGGCAATGGGCACTCTTGTAAAATTTCCAGGGAAGGAGACAAAAGAAGCAGAAGCTAAATATAGGAATCTGTCAACATGCATCTTTGGGAGATCATTTATCCTGTTCACAACTACCAGCAGGAGTGAAAAGCTCATTACTCTTTGCTGGTTACAAAATGCAGAACGAAGATTTGGAATGAAATGCAACAGCTTTAAGGCCACATTTCATTAAAATGCTCATGAAGATATTCTCTCTGTGTGTTTTAAGTGAGGCATTTGTGATGCTGTTTCATGGGTACAGCACATCTGAAACTCTGTCCTAAATCCAGGTGTATATCTTCAGTGCATTTGACAGACAGGCATCTGCCAGAGGCTGGGGCCATAAAATACTAAGCACACAAAGTGAGCATACCCTTGGAGAAACTCAGTCCTTAAGCAAATTGTTCCATCAAAATTTTTATCCCCTGTTATAAGGATTGTTATTTCAAATATTTTCATAACAGATCCTGTAATTTATGTGATAACTGAAATAAAGGCCAAACCAAACCATAAAGCTTTAAAAACACACAGACTTGATAGACTAATGACTTTCCTCAAGCTCCATCCTCAGATAAATCCCATGCTTCCATACTTACCCCTGTGTTGTACTGTAGCAGCAAAGGGTTTCCTACTTTCTCTGAATAAGTACTCTGAAGTGGAGGCTTCTGCACTTCACATTCTTATAAAAGTCAATGGGAACTCTGCAATCAGCCTCCAAGAAGAGTAAGCCCCCCTAGGAACCAGCATCCTCTGTAAGGCAACACTTGAATGAAACACAAACCAACCAGCTATCTTTACTGATTGCATGAGAAATAGCCTCCATCAAACATAGAATCATAGAATGGTTTGAGTTTGAAGTGACTTTAAAGCTCATCTTGTTTCATACCCCCTGCTTTGAGCAGGGACACCTTTCACTAGACCAGGTTGATCCAAGCCCCATCCAACCTGGCCTTGAACACTTCCAGGGATGGGGCAGCCACAGCTTCTCTGGCAACCTGTGCCAGTGTCTCACCATGCTCATAGTGAAGAACTTCTTCCTAATATCTAATCTAAATCACCCTCTGTCAGTTCAAAGTCATTCCCCCCTGTTCTATTACTACATGCCCTTGTAAAAAGTTCCT
This sequence comes from Agapornis roseicollis, assembly GCA_002631895.1. Taxonomy (NCBI): domain Eukaryota; kingdom Metazoa; phylum Chordata; class Aves; order Psittaciformes; family Psittacidae; genus Agapornis; species Agapornis roseicollis. The sequence continues at coordinate 17,954 of NDXB01000177.1, forward strand.
CTCCAGTAGGCCCTCTTTAGGCACTGGAAGACTGTTATAAGGTCTCCCCTAAGCTTTGTTTTCTCCAGTCTGAATGAAATACATTCAATGTCACTGATGTGGTAGTGTGACATTAATAGTGTTGGGGGATCTTGCCTACAAAGTTTAGCAGGCTGCAGGATAGTACAACCATGCCTGAATTTCAGAAACCTGTGGCTAACATTGAGAGACAACAGAAGTTGCATGAAGGTTATACCAACAGTAATATAATTTCAGACACAACCTTATAGGAAGTGTAGGTACAAAATACTGTAGGAGCTTAGGCTTTTTAAACATAAGAGAACATTTTAACAGATAGTAACTTAAAGAATACAGATTCCTGAAAATTAAAGGTTCTTTTCCTGTTCATGGAGGAAGGTTTGCTGAATAAATAAGCAGGAAAGAGAAGCTGGTGGTATCTTTGAGAAAACCCATGTAGTACATTAACATGTGTAAAAATCAGAGTTGTCATCTTGCCAAAGCAAAGAAATAAGAGCAGAAAGGGAGTGGCTGTGCAACGCTTGACTCCCTGCTGCCAGGAGCAGGACTGATTTCGCTGGGCTGTTGTGCAGAGCCCGGGGTGGTTTTACGTGTTGATTTTCAGGGGGAAATAAAAAAATAAATTAATTAATAAATATAAATAGGAGCACCTCACATGAACAAGAATCCCAACTCCGCCTCTCATGTGTGGAAAGCTGTGGCAATGGTAGAAAGGAGAAATTATATATAGGTGACACTGTTAAAGTAGATTGCTCTTTAATCATCTGCCCTGGGCAAATATTATCATCTCTTCCCATTCTTTATTCTTCATTCTACTTCTCACCCACATCAATGACACTAATGTAAAGTTTAACTTTTCAACTATTAATAAACTAATAATGTTACAAAACCCTTACATCTAGTTGAATAATACCAAATTAACAACCTAACCACTGATCAGATTTAATTACATGTAAAAGAAGACTATCTGCTTTGATATCAGTGTCACTGTACTAGGTTAAACTTGGAGAAGAACAGAATCACACTCAAGATAGCTGTACTAGGATAAAGCTTTTTCCTCTCCTATTCATTTTTCTTCAGTCTGGGGCCAGATTAATTTTTGAGAACCGTATTGCTTAAAGAGTAGACTAGACTACAGGTGAATTTCTACTAGTTTGATTGAAAAGTGAATTTTAAGCTGATGCAAACCATTAAAAGCAAAATATGTTTTCTAAAGCCTCTTTCCAATAAGACGTTTAGATTGGCTTTAAAGGGGTTCACACTGATTCAGCTTAAAAGGCAAACAGCTTGCACACCTTTTTACAAGGTTTGTCCTCAGCTAGAGGTTACTGTCCGTCAGCTGAGCTGCAGGAATTAACTCAGCTGCCCACACTTAGTCCTTTAAGCACAAAGGGGCAGCAGCTTTATAAACAAGCCCAGCCCAAATATGAGCACCTGTCTATAATCTTGGCTGAAGTCAATTCCTTTCTCACTTGACCTAACCTGGAATAATCCATTATCCCTCTGAAATACAAATATCTATACAGGCTTTGGGGCTTGCTGACCAAATCAAATACAAATTGATTCAAGTTGCAATACAATTTGCTCAAGTCCCCTCGCTCTTACCATGATCCACATCCTAAGCTATGGTGTCTTACCTATGATCTCAATGCAAATTTAAATACTCTCCTGTTAATCAAGATATATATACTTTGCCCCACAAAGAAATCCTTACCTCTCCTTTGATGGGACCTGATCCTGGCCCTGCTATTCATTTCTCTCTGCTTTCACAGCTGTGATGTCTAGTACCAGTGGGAGCTCTGAGCAGCTTTCAGGATCAGACTCCAAAGCCCTGGTTATGATGGATACTTATGAGACACATGCTCCCATTGACAGCACCAGTGTCCCATGCTGCACAGTACTTCTCCTGGCCTCAGAGGGAAGGCACTTGGCTGGTCCATATTTCCAGCATGTACCTACAACTCCTTCCCTACAATTATACTTTTCCCTTGCTCTGTGTCTAAAATCAAGGCTTCACTTGCATTCTCAGCTTCAGCACACAGGGATGTCTTGTTACTCCTTCTTCTAATATCCCTCCCCACTTGGTCCTCTGACATTTTTCTTCAAACACTTCCTTTTGTGTCTGTACCTGAGATCAGTGTTACTTAGCATCTTCACTCTGGCCTCTAATTTTCTCATCACAGCAACTTTATCTTCCTGGAACTATCCTCCAGGAACACCTGCCACTATTGCAGCAGGATCCTCCTTTCTCTGTCAGTCTGGCTGTCGGGAGGTCTGCTCTAGCTCCCGGGTTCTGCTTGTCTGTGCAAACGGATGGCCCCAAAATTCCTGGGGATTTCCTGCACTCAGGTGCCCTCACTTGCCAGGGAGGTGCTTCTGCAGCCCAAACCAGATGTAAGAGCATAGAGAAAAGGCTAGTTTTGCGACAGGGTTTCTAGGAAGCCTCCCTTAATTTAATTTTCAGGGAACTCAATCACAGCAATGCTGCAGAGTTATAGTAACCTAGAGCTAAGTCTGCCTGGATTTTACTACATGTCTTTCCCTGTTCCTAATTGTTATGTATTTGAGGAGATGCCATGTAAAGCCCAGCCAGTGCCCCACCAAAGCACAGGGTATGCTGGCTCCAAGGGAGAAGTTAGTCCCTGTGCATCTCAAAGGGGAGATCCTCCCATGTCCTCAGCACTCCAGCCTTGTGCTCTCCGCAGGAGCAGGCAGGCATTTGGGATCAGTGTGTCCTTGTGGGCAGAATGGTTTGTCAGTCAGCCTGAAACCCTTCTGAAAATTAGACCAGCATTCTGCAAAGAAAGAATAAGCTTAATAAAACAGTCTTGGAACAAATTTTTTAAAACAAGAAGGAAGCACTCTCTCTCAGCTAACTGCATCCTGGCTTGGCTCCAGTTGCTACTCTCTTTATTTCATCCAGCTGAAGTGCTGTCAGGGCCTGTCTCAGCTCCAAAAGCCACAGCCAGAGCCTTGAGAAAGCCTGAGCAGTTAATGCTAAACTCAAGCACCTTCATTACTTATCAGCTCCTTAGGCAAGGCCTAAACCAGGATGCTGCCCTGGGGATGATCCCATTCTTTCAGATCCCTTCTTTCTTCACAGGTTGTTCAGGTGCAGGCATCACACAGGGTGTTACCTGCAGCTGATAAACTCAATATTTAATCAAGAGGAGCATTATTATCATACAACCTGTAGGACTGTTATCTCTGACACTCTGTCTTTAGGAATGCAGATCTCCCCTGGGCTAATAGGGCCAGATACAGCCTGGTATCCCCACTTGTGTGGCCAGTGACCTCCAGCCCTTCCTGAGCATGAATACAGAGAATAATGACCTAGTTAGTCATTTTTCCTTCAAGCACCGCACATACTCACTGTGGGTGAGATGCTCCCTGCACTCCAGCAGGGTGACATTTAATCCTAAACCCACTGTGATGAAACCTCTCTGCTGACAAAAAAGGGTACATCTACACACTCTCTCCCCATCATTGCCCCACCTCTTTTCCTGCAACCAGCATTGATACAACCACATGAGCAGCCAACTCAGGCCAAACAGCTCTTCAGTGTATATTTTGTTTGCTGAACTCCCTGAACCAGCACATTGTGGAGTTGAACACAGGGCAGTATCGGTGCAAATGAAGCAGCCAGAGCAAGTAGTCTTGCTCTTTGGATGGAGGGAAGAAGAGTGGGGCTGCTAATTTTGGCAGCAGCCCACAGTTAGCTCAGCTTAACCACCCACTTCACATGCAGTCCTTACAACCTGAAAACTAATTTTTGTGCAAATAAGTAAAATTACTATCATGTGCTATACAAACAAATGATGTGACTAGAGACATAACTAACAGTAGAGACTAACAGTAGGACTGTGGGGGGAAAGTTCCTAACTTGGCTGACCAAAAACTGGTGTCATGCTTTAGCACATCCACTGTTGAGTCCACAGTGCCGTGTCATGCCAGCACTACAGGCTTTCAAATCTTTAGCATGCACACAGGTTGGATGTTTATTCATTTTCCATACTAAATGTTGAGTTGGGCAGTTCTACAGTTCCTTTGAGGCTCATCTTTTTTCCATCACACCCTGATGTCATGTCACCCACCTTTCAATGCAGCTTGTCTGAAAGCTGCAGTGGGACTGCAGCCTCCAAGGGTTTGTCCCAGAGGCAGTTAGGAGTGACACTGTAATGTATTTCAGAATACATGTCTGGAAACCCACACATGGCAGTTACTACAATAGGTCATGAAACATTTTTTGTGCCTAACTTCCGTAGTTTCATATTTGCTTTTGGTAAGAACAGCAAGGACTTTCTCAAGGAGACTTTCTGTCATCTCTGTTACAGGATTTGATAAGAAGCAAGTGGTAAATGTCACTTGCATCTTTACTTACCAGCCATCTGAAACTCAGCTTGATACTTCTGGACTTCCGCTTTTAAGTGCTCAACACTCAACAATTTCAGCAATTTAGATAAGCTGGAAAAATGCAGCAAGGACACACACCAGCCTTCTGGTAATGAATTCACTTCAAGCTACTTGACGATACATGGAGAGCAGCAGCTAAATCTAACTATGACTTATGCTGAAAGCTATCACCGGTGATGAAGATCTGCATTCATTGTAGTATATCAAGTTTAAAAGTAGGCCTGAAATGTGCTGGGGAGACAGTGGGTAAAATGCTAGCATTTTACTTTAAGAACCACGATTGGAATGGAAGATGTTGCCTTAATAAAATATGCTTTGTACATACTCTTAGTAAATCACAGAGAAATTGACAGTCTATACAGGAGAGGAAGGCTAGAACTTAGCTTGCAAGCAGACTGAATTACTTTTCACTACAGATCTGAGGTTACTGGCAGACAGCCCATGTTGCCATTTAGTCCTCATAGCAAGCAGGTTTTAAACAATATTTTCCATATAGACAGACACACTGTAGCCACTGAGACTCCAGACAGCTGTCATATAGGCCCTCCTGCCCTCTGGAGGCTCTGGTTTGATTTCCAGGTAATACAAATCAAAACCAAAATTGAAATTATATTCATACTGAAAAATTGATAGTTCTCCACACAGCAAATAACAGAGAGAATGGCAAAATCATCCCAAAGAATTTAGAGAAACACACTGCTTGCTTTCCTCCAAAGAGCTACAAGCGTGTTCTCATGCTGGAAGAGAGGAGAATTTCTGACTAAGTACCACCTACTGACCCTTCTAGGGCCTGATGGTTTTGTCACAGACAATAGTGACACTCACACTCCACAATCCCCGTATCTGCATCCACACAGACAAAGCAAGAGTCTGAAATTACCTAATTGTGATTTAATACTGCCATGTAATAACCTGCTAAATCTTTACAACAGCAGCTGACTAGTTGTCTTCCCAGAATAGCATCTCCATTCTTCATCACTGCTCTTGTAAATACCAGTCCATAACTGAACTCATATGTTCAGAAGAAGTCAACAAAATGGAAAAGTAGGCATGCTTTTGTCCATGGTAGGTCTATGAGTGAAAATGGAGTAAACTTGACGCTATAATATATGTGAGAAACACGTAAATACTAAAAAGCCCAAATAACATGGAATTAAGTCCCTCAGATCCATCAGTTGCAGTTCACTGGCTGTTGTCTTGGGGTTTTTTTTAAAGCAATGCATTGAAACAGCCTAAGTCATCAGTTCTCCTTTGGGCCAAATAGGCACAAGGAGGATGAGAGCATCCACAACACTTAGACAGCCAATATCTAGGAACAAGGTGGCCAGGATGGCAAAAAGCTAGAGCCAACTCTGCTACCTCTCACAGTCCTGGAAACTGCTTTGAATAGAAACTACTGTGCCTTTATCAGAACAATATCTTCAGTTGTAACTGGGGAAATGATAGACAGAAAAAAAATTGTTAATTGGAACGTTTGCTTACACTGGATTACTATATATGTTCTCCTTCTCCCTTTTGTATTTTAGACAACAATATATCCGCATATAAACACCTCTTAGGTTGCTAATAGAGAAACTAATAAAACACTTAAAAAAAAAAAAGAAAGAAAGAAAAAAACCAAAACAACCACAGCACAGATTTACTCACTAAGATATTTCTCCTCAAGGAGAAGAAGCTCTCTATGGCCTATGCAGATATGCTCACCTATGAGGTATTTTCAGTAATGTCCTATGGCCACTTATTAGTCCCACTTTAGGGAAACCCTTAGGCTATTGCTTTTTTGCACAATCAAAATAGAATTGCGCAGACTTCTGGGTGACTAATTGATGCAAATTATACTGACATAGCTGGTGATTTTCTTACTTCAAATTAGCAACCATTTTGATGCAAAAGTCATTAAAAAGAGAGAAGAACTAAGTAAATAGAAGTGCTATTTGTTCTGTTGTTGGCTAGGCTGAATCTGCTAATGCTTTTAAAATACTTTTATCATTATTTTCTTTTAATCAGCTCAGCCTATATTCAAAGACCACTGTTTTACATTACTGTGTCATTGCCTGGTTGGGTCTAGCTCGAAACTGTGGCTGGACAAGAATTTGCACAGCTGCAAGAACTGTGATGATTTCAGTACTCAGGATGGAGGGACAGAGGGAGAGGAAAGGAGAAAGGCAAATCATAGAATCATAGAATAGTTAGGGTTAGAAAGGACCTTAAGATCATCTAGTTCCAACTCCCTGCCATAAGCAGGGAAACCTCACACTAAACCATGACACCCAAGGCTTCATCCAAACTGGCCTTGAACACTGCCAGGGATGGAACACTCACAACCTCCCTGGCCAACCCATTCCAGCGCCTCACCACCTTAACAGGAAATAATTTCTTCCTCATATCCAATCTAAACCTCTCCTGTTTAAGTTTGAACCCGTTACCCCTTGTTCTGTCACTACAGTCCCTAATGAACAGTCCCTCCCCACCATCCCTATAGGTCCCCTTCAGATACTGTAAGGCTGCTATGAGGTCTCCACGCAGCCTTCTCTTCTCCAGGCTGAACAGCCCCAACTCGCTCAGCCTGTCTTCATATGGGAGATGCTCCAGTCCCCCAGTCATCTTTGTGGCCCTCCTCTGGACTTGTTCCAACAGCTCCATGTCCTTTTTATGTTGAGGACACCAGAACTGCACACAATACTCCAGGTGAGGTCTCATGAGAGCAGAGTAGAAGGGCAGGATCACCTCCTTCAACCTGCTGGTCACGCTCCTTTTGATGCAGCCCAGGATACAGTTGGCTTTCTGGGATGTAAGCGCACACTGCAGTCGACTCATGTTCATGTTCTCATCGACCAGCACCCCAAAGTCCTTCTCTGCAGGGCTGCTCTGAATCTCTTCTCTGCCCAACCTGTAGCTGTGCCTGGGATTGCTCCGGCCCAGGTGTAGGATCTTGCACTTGGCATGGTTAAACTTCATGAGGTTGGCATCAGCCCATTTTACAAGCGCGTCAAGGTCCCTCTGGATGGCATTCCTTCCCTCCAGTGTATCCACTGAACCACACAGCTTGGTGTCATTGGCAAACTTGCTGAGGGTGCACTCAATCCCACTGTGCATGTCAGCAACAAAGATGTTAAACAAGACTGGTCCCAACACCGATCCCTGAGGGACACCACTCGTCACTGGCTTCCAGCTGGGCACTGAGATGGAATGAGACAAGCTTTTTCTATCACAGAAGGCAGACATACCCACATTCAACACTATGATTAGTCAGAACTTCCTTCTCTTCTTGCATTTTTAATGTCATTTACATACTACTTTTCAGAATCAACAAACTCAGTGAGAAGATCCAGAAAAGATGTATCAGTTTTAATAACTATTTTCTCCTGCCTTTCCCAAAATATCTTCAGTTTGCCAAATAGACTTTCAGTAATAGCCTCCCTTTTCCACCCTTCCCCTAACCAACTCAAATATTCCCAAAGCCATTTTGGCAAAGCAGTCAATCGTATTTTATAAAGGTTGTGAATAATAAGACCTGATCATCTCTAGCCCTCTTCACAACATAAGCATGAACTGTAGGTCAGCACTGAGTAGTAACTAGAATTCATAGCACCAAGGTGGGAAGCTGAGAAACCAGTGCATGAAGCAGTTAAAATAACATATAGTTTCTCATCTACAGCCTTGTGTAGGACAGCTGTGCAGAGGAGATCGGTCCAGCCCAGTGCAAGAAGCTGCACCACTACCACAGATGCCTGGAACAAGCTTTGGGTGAAGGACCATGGCACCTGCTTTCCACCAGTGCAAGGGCTAATCATGAGCATTGCCTTGGAGGTATGAAGGCATCCAGAATTTCCATCCCAAGGTTACCTGCAAGAGCATTGGAAGGTAAGGTAACAGCCGGAGGAATGCTGCTGTCTTTTCTGCAAACTCATGGCCTAGAGAAGCTGTCAAATCCTCAACTGTTGCCTAAAATAGCTGGAAAGTATAGACATCTACTTCAAAAAAAGTGCCCGGGGTGCTCATGGGGACTTATCTTGAAAAACTCTGATCACTTTTTCCTTACCCAAAAAATTTTCCCTTTGAAGTTCACACAATGCATACCAATATGTGAGTGAATTCTAATACAATGCTAACAGAAGAAAAAAACCAAAAAACAAGAAATGATCCTAAATCTTGGCATACAACTATGATTCCCCTGGAGAAAAGGCAGTCTCATAGCTATAACCTTCTTCATCACCAGACTTATGTTGTACCCCTTGCTGTCTTAGTTCTTTAATCTCAGTAATAGATTTGTGACTAACATAACATTTTAAGAGATCTGGAGCAGGGATCACAGCATTTTCCTGGAGCTAGGATTTGATTACAACATTCAAACATGTGATACATTAATAAAAAAAAATTAATCTGCTGCAAGAAAAGAAATATCTTGAAACATGCTTATTAATTCCACTGGGATTATATGAACTGCTCAGATCCTTAGGAATTTCTTGTATGGTGCTATAATTTATGCTACTGTGCTAGCGAGAACAGACCTGGTGCCAGCCTGCTAATCTATCTAGGAAGAGGTCAATGATTAAGCATTGTCAGTGTATGAATAGACTTGCCTTGAGAGAACAAGAGTAAAAGCATCATCAATAAAGGCAACCTTGATAAAGTTAAAAACTGTTGAGTTTCCAAAGTCTGTTGCAAAGTATGTTGAGTACATTGACTTTCAGCATTGTGTACCTCTAAACAGAGAAAGTGTAGCTCTACGGTGACCTCCAAAAAGAAATTCTGCCATGGGACCAGAGTACAGGGCATCTTCAGGAAACCCAGTTCTGCTGGTGAGCCCACAGGCAGCTGGGCTGGAGCATCATCTCTTTAGCAAAGAGAGACTCTGCTCATAACAAGGACAACAGAGAGGCCAAGATGCAGTGTGCAGTGTCAGTTTACCTCTAGGTTTCTCCTGGGGTTTGGTTGCAAGAAATCAAGCAGGACTGTTTAGTGAAGGCTCTGCAAGGGGATTTTTACCAGTTGTGTGGATATCAAGATCTATATGGCTTAAGAAGTTATTTCCATTGTGTTGTTTAGAGTTTTCCCTCTTCTGTTCCAACCCCCCAAGATGCTGCTTGGCTTCTTGTGACCATGCCACAGAGCACACACCATGAGCATCTGTGTCTACCCATGTCTGGATTCCAGATGCCAGGGGTATGGCTGTAATCGATGCTTCAGTTTAGACTGTTGCTCTGTTTACCCCCTCTTAATATGTAACAACAATGTTTGCCTGTTCCATATACCTTGTGCTTTGTGCTTTCACTACTGTATTGTAAACAGATTGGTTACTGTAACCTGCTAAATCTGGGGGGCTGGGCAGTGGTTAGTATTCAAGTAAGCTGATTAGACACATGGCCTTATAGCTACCTACGCAAATTGTCATGTCTTGCTCACTGGGTACAAAAAGGCATTTGGAAGCAAAGCTTTATTCCACGCAGAAAAAGGTTTATCCATCCCTGGCAGTGTTCAAGGCCAGATTGGATGAAGCATTGGGTTTAGTGTGAGGTGTCCCTGCTTATGGCAGGGGGGTTGGAACTAGATGATCTTAAGGTCCCTTCCAAGCCTAACTATTCTATGATTCTATGATTCTATTTATCCAACCCACCTGCACTTNTGAGGTGTCCCTGCTTATGGCAGGGGGGTTGGAACTAGATGATCTTAAGGTCCCTTCCAAGCCTAACTATTCTATGATTCTATGATTCTATTTAACCTGAATAGTATCACTTAGTGCTGACACCAGAAAGCCAGTATACTGCACATCAGCAGGTTTCTTCTATAATCTCTTGAGGTTCTACTCCAGCTGTTCTCTGCCCAGCTTGAATGTCTATTTGCCTCATCACAAATGATTGCCAATTTATTGTCAAGGGTAAAATTATCTACTCTAAATCCCTGCTAACTACCTCACTTACAACAAATGATGAAAAAAAAGACTAGGTGGTTTTTTCTGTTCCTCCAGGATTTTACTGGGCTAATGTCCCTCAGCCTAAAATTGAGGCCAAGGCAAATAATATCACACAAACTATATTCAAGTAATATTAAGAATTTGAAATTACAAAAGTGTCAGATCTCAAAGATGGATCTGAAATTCCCGTCTAGCAGCCTCTTCTTACAGCATCCTGTAAGCTCAGAGACTTTACAAAATAAAAGTGTATTGCCCACAGGCTGGAGACCTATGAACTACATCAATACCAGCAAATCAAGCAGAGCCATGGCCTGGGCTCAAACACCACTCATAAATGTCCATACTGTTTACCCATTAGTGCACTACCTGGCATGGTTTACATTCATATCCATCAGCACTCTGCCATGAAATATGTGGTCCAGAAGCAGCACTGAGCCATGGCTGCCCTCATTTGCTATGTGGGCAAGGACACCTGCTTAATTAGGGGAAGAAAATGCAACATTATGGGAGCAGGTAGTGCTACCTCCTGTTCCTCAGTGACAAATACAGTTCTTCCCCTCTGTTTACTTCCTAAAGCAGGCATAGCTATTTAATATTTTTATAATTAGAAGCCCCAGGACAATACTTTAGGTTTTACATCTGGATTTCTTTTCCTTTTTCCCCCTTCTGTCCTTCCTGCTTTGGATTGAGCCATATCATCAGTACATTCTTCCACTCCCCTTGGAATGTCAAGAAATTTAACTGAGTTTGACTGTGCTAAGATCACGCACAGCTCCTCAAGGGAACTGTGCAACCCAAATAAAATTAAATGCAGAGATTAAGATGAATAGGGGAGGATGTGATTAACACAATCAATTAACACAAGTTCTCCTGAGTGGAATAAGACCTACCACATCCATGTTAAGTTCTCATTAAGTTACTCGTTTTCTTATAGATGAACACAGAGACAACCCAGAACAGTTCCTTTTCGCAGTCGATGTCCACAATACAGGCAGAAGTGAACAGGGGTGTAGGCAAGTTCAGTCCTTCCTGGCTAGCACAGCTATGGCCAAGTGCTCTGACAGACAAGCGGGCTGATTTGCCCTGTGTCAGGGCCAGAGATTAATTCAGTATTCACATTTCCAGACCTGCAGAGATCTGTCTTGTGTGGGCTGAGCACCCTGCTTCAGCATGTTTGTATAAATTTATGTGGGGAAAAAGGGGAATGGGAAGCGAGAAACATGTCATCTCTTACTTTAAATATACATCAGCTCCAGCATGTGGAGTCAGATCAGCAAACACCAAGTGCGGAGCACCTGGAGCCACGGCACAGTCCTTGGTCCAGATCTCTACCTCCAGGAGCTGAGGGTGAATGGCAGAGGACAGTAAGTTGTTTTCTTCAACATTTATCTGTTTGAGAGTGGATTAAAACAAGCAAACACTTTTATAAGGCATTCACAGACCTTCTCTGGAAGCAGGGGAACATGGAAACAGAGCAATTTAAGGACAACAGGAGGAAGCCCCAGGCATCTTCCTGGTTGCTATCAGCCCTGGGCCCATTGCACTTCTCTATTGCCTTGTGCAACTGCCCCAACCTTCCTGCTAGACTGTTCTTCAAAAACCCTGGTTTTACTGTCACTCCTGATCTCAACACCAGTTTTGTTCCTTTCTTCTCAGACTCCTCTTCAGCCACTGCTTCCCTGTGGAGCTCCCAGTCCCATTTCAGCATCCTGCTCTTGCGCTGCCTGGAGTGCCTGGCTCTCTGTGTGTGTGTGCATGTGGTTCTATCTGGTGTGCAGTTCAGCAGCCTGCATCAGATTAAATGCTTCCACAATAAACAAAATGTGTTTTCCTTCTTTAATAAAACCTAGAGAGAGAATTTTATTTCTTTCCTCATTTACTTTTACAAAAAGGTACACTGATGATGCTCTAGGGCTTTTAAAATTATGTGAGATATATCCCCTAAAATAAATAACACTGACTGTAATAGCAGATTCCTGTGGAGCCTCCCCACACTCTCCACCCAGTAGACCCAAAATAAGCAAGGTCCTGCTTGCCTGCGTGAGGGTTGCTCCAGAGTTTGCCATTATAGGGCTGAGAGAACAGCAGGCACTGCATGAGCAAGACGTGGGTTTTTAGTCCTGATTGACAGAGGTCCTTTATAAGTGCCATTTCTGAGGTATGACAGTCCCCACCTAGCCAGCTGCTTTCCCTCTCACAGTATTTCAGCTATGTAAAATGTGGTGATAACACTTAAAATTAATGCTAGTTCCAGAGTTATTCACAGGGTTAGGAATATTTATCTCTGTAAACTGTGATCTTATTAAAACTGGGATGCATTAGGAAATACTCAAAGCACACACTCTAATAAATCAAGCCTCTTCAGAAGGATTAAAAAGACATTAAAACTCAGGTACATACTCTTTCATGAAAGCATGTAAAGGCATCAAAGCAGGGATGAGATTGTTTTTCTGCGCCTTTTGTTTGTACAGAAGCTGTTTGGCATCTATATTGTATGTGTTTGTTTGTTTGGCAGTAGTCTGCCATATGGCTTTTCCCTTTTCTTCCAACTGCAGCTCTGTTTTCTAAGAAGCAGAAATCAGAATGGTGAGTAAAATAAAAATAATTTTGACAAAAAATGTACGTTACTTTGGTGTTTTAAGAGCATGCTGATATAGCATGTGTATATTGTGTTTTGGAGAGAGCCAGGAGAGAAACAAATTCTCTTCCATGCCATCCTCCCCTGCAGCACAGCAAAACCCTGTTTCTGTACCCAGGTGCAGGTTTCCTTCTTTCTTTCACTTCCTTTCCTTCCAAAATGTCAGCCTTTTAGGTACATGTCCAAAACACCAACCTCCTAATCTGCTTAAAAAAGAACAGTTCAAAGCTGAAAAATCACACTCCCTGCTTTTTTGTTTTGATTGTTTTTTATCTGTGTTGTTTCCCTCAAAATAAGCCAACTTTGCATTTACAGCCATTCCTCCTTATGAAAACAGCTTAAATGTATTTCTCAATGAAACCTGGACACCTGCTTCATCTCTCAGTGCTTCAAGTGAAGCAGATGCTGTTGAGTCAGACCAACAGACATTGTACTGTTCCTAGTATCTTTGTTATCTAGATTCTCCCTTTAAAACAAAAAATCCTCTAAATTTGTATATCACCCAGTCTCCAAGAGGGTTACAAAAGGCCACTGGAAAGAAAACAGTGCACATCTGGAGGCTTCTGAGTCTGCTCTGCCCAGCTTCCTCCTTGGGCTGGAGTCAGCTGTGAATCCTGCTGACTCAGACCCGCCACGCTTTAAGAGGAGTAAAAGATGACTAAGAAGTGCTAAAGTAAGTGTTCATCTATAATTAAAATTTGCCGGTTCTGTCTAAATGAGTTCAAAATACCTTTTCCAGAAAATGCTATTCCTATAAAATGAGACTTTTTTTTTCCCCAAATCAAAGAATAGTTTAAATAAACAAAACCTTCTGTCACGGTTTTTCTTACAAAATAGTGATGAATTGCTTCAATTCCTAACCTGATTGCTCTGACTTATGAGAAGCATTTCCTGGTCAGGTGCTGGCAGCAGCCCACTCCTTGTGGGGTTCCTCTGATGTGCATGGACCCCAAGGCCAGATCTGTTAGCACTGTACACCTGCACTAAGTGGGTGACGAAGGGCTGTGATCCTTGTGATCACCTGAGAAAGCAGCAGACAAAATCAGTGGCTGCTTCCTACTTGACTGCTGAATTATTTATATCAAAGAGAAGTTTTTGCAGCCTCAGTAAACACCAAAGCATAGTCTCCCTGCTCCTTCCCAGCTCTCTCGGCCAATTTCTCTGGTTTGCTCCACTGCAATGAAAGGTCTTTCCCACAGCCACCATGCTCCTAGAGCTTCCAGTGGGAAGGTGACAGTGGAGCACAGAAGCAGCTTTGCTCCAGAGGATGTATGCAGCCCCTGTGCAGCAACCACTGAAGACTAGTCTTCATGCTGATTTATTTCTGAGGAGGTTTCAAAGAGGCTGCTGGCTTCTACACAAAGTGACCAAGGTCTCTCTGGTGTGACTATCCCAGACAGATAATTTTCCAGACATGTTTTGTAAAATTATTGAAATTTCTATTGACCTCCAGCAACATAAATAATTTTCCTCTATTTCACCACATTTCCCATGTCTTAAATAGCATCAAAAGCATGCGAATGTTTACAGAGGGGATCTCTGTCCTATAGGCATCACTTCAACACAGTCAGAAGAAAATCTTAATGTAAGCATTTTCTCAAGCATCCAAGAAGGAATATGGCCTTGGAGGAATAAAAAAAATAAATTAAAAAAAATCTCTGTTTTATCTCAAATGTGACAAAGGTTTTTTTATTACTTATTAATGACCTAAAAGACAGGCCCATATGGCAAACATCCATAGTCCTGCTAAGCATTAAATGGATGGATGAGCCTAGCAAAGAAGAAAAGCTATAGACCCTAATGCTCAAAAAGACACTAGGCATATTCTCCGGGTCAAGAGGAGGGAGGAACACTAACAGAAGGATGAATTCAGAGTGGGAAGCAAGGACTGAGCTGAGACCTACTCTTCCTTTGTAACTTCCTTTGTAAATGAAGAAGAACAGAGTCTGGGCAAAGAGACTGGCCAGTTGAATGAAAGAGATCAGATCCCACATGTGCCTCAAAGAGCAGAGCTGGAAAAGCAAGTCTCCAGCTCCAGAAATTAAACCAGCAGGTTTTCAGGATGCAGAAATCTATGAGGCAGGCTCCTGGGAGCTGAGTGAGGTTTCAGCCTTCAAGGAGCTGAGGCTCCTCCATTCAACTCTCCCCGCATGTCCACCCCAGGATGGGTGGGAGCACCTCACCAGAGGAAGCTCCATCTTGCACAGCTGCAGCACAGCTGCCAGCACAGACATGGCTGGACAACAGGCTCCTCAGAGCATGCATAGATTTCTTCAGGTCTCAGTGGTTAAGCTATGTTTTATCACATGTTTGAACCATGATTTATTTCTCCATGCTTTATGGTAATGATGAAGTGGTTGGCCAGTAAGAAAACCCCACTCAAGCAAACTCCTAAAAACCATGATTGTATTTGCCTACAGCTTGGCTTACAAAGACAAAATAATGGAATAATAAATCCTTCTCCCCCATCACCAAGGGGCTTTGTTTTTCCAAAGTTAAATAAGCTGGTGGGCTGTGGCAGTGCACATTTTACTCTTTCAACATGTGAGTCACAATCAACTTTAATTACTTAAGTAACTCAATCCCCAAGCCCAGTTTACAGTGGGCACCACTGAACTGTTTGGCAACCAGCCTATGATTTGTAGATGCATCTGAACCTCCCACATGCATGCAGTGCTCCCCTACATAAAAATTTATATATTCCTACACTCCTTCCAGGAGTCATATATTATCTACATCATCTGCATTGCAAACACACCAGAAGCGCACTACAGTTTTCTCTGGAGTTCAGCTAGCTTTTCATGTTTCCCATGCCTGACAGTACATTAAACATTCCTGCTTCATCCCGCATCTCCACTTTACTGACTACACAGCCTCTTTTATGCAGATCAGTATTCCCTCTGTATGTAGGTGAAGGCTTGTTTACTCACATAATGCAGGATGGTTCCTGAGCTAGTAATTCCAAAAAAAACCCCAGCTGTATTGGCAATGAGAAACAACAGAAGGAACCAGGTAACAATATTTCCTCCTCTGAACATTTGAATGGGTTTGGCTAGAAGTGGAGGAGAACAGAAAAAAAAGGATAGCTAGGTGGGATCACCAGCCAGGAAACAAGCTGAGGTTAGCTCTACAGTTACTGTTACTGGTAGGAGCAATGGAGAAAGCCAGCATGGGGAGAAAGAGGAGAAAAGCAGCCCCTATGAATGCTCCCATGAGCAAAGCCAGGCTGCAAACTGCCTCTCCTGCAACCACCAAGTTCTGGGAAATCACTTATGTGGCTTTTAAAGTCTTTGTTCTCAAACACATCCTTTGTTGCTTCAGATATAGAGATCAGCTTACAAGCTGTTCTGGGCAAACACAAGAGGAAAAATGCCATTTGTGAGAAAAGTGTAGTATTGCATAAAGTAACATTTCTAGAGCGCACAGTAGAACCAGATGTTCCACTCAAAAGTATTTGCTATCAGGGACTATGCCTAGAAACTAACTACTATAAAGAGAAAACCCAGCACACTGGATGCAAGAAAAGGTTACACCAAGAGGAAAAAGGAACATTGCCAAAGGATATATTAGGTGTCTTGCCTTGACAGCTGTAATTACACGTTACTATCCAAGCAAAAAAAGGGTGGATCCAGCTTCCACCTCCTCCACAGATGGACTTGGACCAGACCATATAGGCTTAACTTCAGTGTTGACTAAGGACTTGATGGCTTTGCCACACAGAGGGGTTTTATTTTCCTCTTTCACTGTGCCTTAGTCGTAAAGATTGGATGCAGCCCAGAGGCAACCAGTTCTGGGAGGGCTGGCAAAGGAAGGTCTGGCATGACAAGGTTCTGCATGGCCATTTCTCTGTGGCACCATACAGAGTGTGAGGAGGAGGAAGGCAGCTATTAGTCTCTCACAGCTCTTTCCAGCCATGTAAGTGAGGACTAGACTGTTTCTCTGTCATTCTGAATAACTGTGAGGGACAAATTCACTGATAAGTTTAGGTCACCCACAACATACAGTGATGGAAGATGTAGAAAAGCATACAAATAAAAATAAATAAATAAATACTTCAGTCATAAATTTTAATGACAGAAAAGCATAACAGAAGAACAGCCATACTGTCATCACACAAAGATATAAAAAGATTCAGCTGGCTCTATACCCTGAATGCGGTCGGAAGGAAAGGCTTAAGTGAAGCACGTGAGATATAATACACATACTGAGTGACCCTTCTTTGTCTCCCAGCTTCTGGTCATCAGTGACATAGTGACTTCTGAGTTGGGGGTTTCATCCTGAACATCATCTTAACAGAAACTGGTGCAATCATCTTCTGTAAATTTGCCCCATTGGTTTTCTAACCCATTTATTTTTTTGGTCTCTGTAATATCCCATGGCCATGAGCTGCATAACTTCACCACATGCTGGGTGATGAAGTGCTCCTTTTTTAAACATGCAGCTGATTATTTCATCAGCCCTTATTCTTATATCGTCAGGAAAGATAATTAATCTCTTTCCTCAACTACCCATTACCATTCATGATGTTATCAGGCTTCATCTCTTCCCCAAGCCAAAAATACCCAGTATATATTGCCTTTTCCCACAAAAAAAGTCACTCTATTCCCTGAGCCTGCTTCTGCTCTTTTTCTGGGCCACTTTCAACTCTTCACTCTGAGCTGTGGTGATGAGTTCACCACATAATATTCAGGATGCACATGAGTCATGAATTTATGTGGTAGCATAACTATTTTTTTTTTTTCCTTTGCTCTCTATTCTTTCCCTAGTAATTCTTAATCTTTTTGACCACCACTGAGCAATGAACTGATTTTCACAGGGACTTACCAGCAATGACTCCCAAATCTCTTTCCTGCACATTAGAAGCTAATTTAGAAACTGTCATTCTGTATGTACTTAGGGTAATTTTTCCCCTATGCATCACTTTGCATCCATTGACATTGAATTTCTTTTGTCATTCTATTGCCCAATCACTAAGCATTGTAAGATCCTTCTCCAAAGGTGAAAATGAGAAAATTGTTAGTGAAATCCATCCAATTTCATGTTAAATGTATTTGTTATTTCATGGGAAGCATAGTCAATATGTGAAGAATACAACTTGGCAAAAAACATACCTCTGACTGTCAAGTTCTAGGAAGCTCATCTCATGGAAGATCTGATTTCTAGAGGAAATAATAATTTTCTTCACTTGTATGTGGCTGTGGGAGTTACAGTTTTCCAATCTGAACTTCAAGTCTGAAACATCTATGATGCAAGGAAGGCTGGATTTGGCAATCAGTGGTCAGCATCTCTTTGTTATTTCAAGGGGACTAACTAAGCTCATACAATTCGGAGTATTGACATCCCAGTCAGGGTAGCTATATCCTGACAAGACTATGTCAGGTTTGATAAGCCTGGGAATTGGCATTCTTCAGTGCTCTGACACCTTGAGGCAGGGCGCACTGTGTGCTTTGCTGTTTGTATCTCCACCCCCCCATACCACAGATGGCTGCTGCTCATATGCTGCATCCCCTTGAAAATACACTTTGCAAATTATTTTCATTAATAGCTTTCTGTAATGGTTTTTGAGCTGCCTGTATAGTCCATCCACACCTCCAAGCAGCTAGCTGTACCACACAAAGTAAGAGCATGTCCCACTCATGGAAGAAAAATATTCTCTGCAATGAGAGAGGTAGAGAGGGCTTGTTACTATTGTAATGAGCAAGTTCTAGTGTGCATAAGGTAAACCAGACCTGATACTTGCACCTGAGTGCCTGCACAAGCCAAGGGTTAACAATTTGGCTACAGATATGCAAGCATAAATCCTGTTCAAGAAAATGGTATGGCAGGACCTGGGAAAGATTTGGTGCCACCTCCTCCCCTCAGGCAAAATGCTCCAAGCTGCCACAGGTTTCTTTCCCCTCCTCCTCCTTCCCCATTGCCTTGACTCTATAAACTTTAGTTAAGCAAATGCAAAGGCTTGTGCTTTAGCACACACAGTATTTTACCCATGTAAAATGTGAGGTTGTTGCACTCAGTATCATCATAATTCTGAAGTTTCACATGAAGCACTTTTCACTGGGCTGCATTTGATTATTTATTCAGGCTGGGGTTTTGTCCCCACCAAATACAAGAGCACTGACTGGAACACAAGGGGTAGCAGGCATACAGCTGGAAAGAGAAAAACGTGAATTAAAAGCCACTTAATCTCATTTAATCACATTTCCTCTCCTCCTTGCCCAAAAGAATAAGATTTAGAAAAGAAATAAGCTGCCTGAAAGGGAAAAACTATTATGTAAGTCTCAAAGTCAAGATCATGTCAACTAATATTATCTATTTCAGGACTTCCTGCCTTGCTTATCTCCTTTTAATTAACCTATTTCTGACCTGGGACATGTGGCAGAGTGTGCCTGGCAGACACAGTCCCATATTGCTATTGCTCTTTGTTAAATAAAAGACTCTGTAATAGTGTTTGAGATCAACACTGCCGCTATGTATTTCCTGTAGCAAAGCTAAGAGCAGCACGTGAGTGAGTCTGGGAAGCAGATGTGGAACAGGAGGAACGTACCAGGAAGCCAGGGTTTTACTCAAATGCTTGACATTGAAGTGATTGATAAAACAAAGCGGTCAATCTGCTTCTGTCTCTCTGCTTCTACAGCTAAGATGTCTGGACACAATCCTGGAGCAGAAAGGAGCACAATCAGCAGAATTTCCATTCATTCTTATCTTCTAAAGTGCAGATTTAAAACACTCTTGTGCACAGTGACAAACAGGCCATTGCTGGGCAACAATAAACCTGTTTTCTAAATGGAGTCCCTCCCTTTATTAAAAATCTGAAAATTAATCCAATAAAATTCTCAAACTCCACATAATACTTTGAGGTCCCAAATGTGTGTTATGCAAAAGGCAGCAGCACCAGAATATGTAGTTTTAACTGCTTAAAATTTTAGCTCTTTACCATTTTAGTAGTAATTTGATACAGCCCTGGGCAGCAAAAAGACTTACCCAACATATTCTGCCCTTCAGAAAGTACAGAGCCTCAGACTAGGGCAAAACTGAGCTTGAACAGCTCCTTTTCCAATGGAGTAAATTACAATAGGAATGTCACATAAATAGAAGAGTTGCAGGAAGGAAGGAAAGCAGGTTTCCGATGCAAGAAAATGAACAAGGATGAATAGCATAAAATACCTTTATCTAGGCAAGTGAAAAGCTTGTTTGTAAATACAGGAAACTGATACTATGAATAGACAATTTCACATCTGATTCCTTTTCTCCCTGATTCTTTTCCATATTGTGTTCCAATAATTAATATAAAATGGTGATTATTCAGTGCAGGAAAGCTGTATAAATACAAACTGAACACAGCCAACTATGAACAATTGCAACAGTGATTTAGGAAAAGCACATAAAAAGCAGTTCAGAACAAATCCTCCAAGGAAGGCAATTGATGGCAAGATCAAACCTTGTGCTCTGGAAAAGACTGCATCCGAGCTGCCTTGGAGGTGATGTTCTTACACTGTGGCATGGTCTGCATGTGGCCTCACAGCAATGTGACTCCCCAGAAGTCCTTTGTTGGACCCAGACAACTCCCAGCCTGGTCCAGCCACAGTCACCATAGCACAACTAACAATATGAAAGTTGAAGACAAAAAATACATGCAAGCTCTTCTCTTCTGTCATAAACCCAACTGAAATACAACAGAGTTCCAAGCAGAGAAAAGATAATCTTAGATGCTGCCACCAACCTGTTCACTTACTTGTTATTAACAGATGACAATTGCTGGCAAGTCTTCATCTCCTCTTCCTTTACTGTTGAAAATGGTTTTCCAGAGTTTCTCCTGCCAAAGACAGGCTGAAGTGGACATAAACTAAGGTGACTGCACAAAGCCCAGCTATATAGTGGTAGGGGTGGTGGGGCTGTTTCAGCACCGTGGCTCCAAGCCACAGTGAGCCTGAGCATGATTTGCTCACACTTTCTTTTCTTGTTCAGGGTTATTATATTTCCCAAGGATGGTTACACTCTGGCAGGTAAGGTACACCTTCAGTATTGAGAACAGATTAGGCTTGAACACAGACATGATGGCTTTTGCCTCTGAACAGGGCAGTCACAAATGAAACTGAAACATTAGCACCCTTAAATGAAAAACACGTATCTCTGGCAACAGATAACTACGTGGCAGCTTGCTATACCAGTAAGCAACATGGGTGTTTTGTACCTCTCCTCTGGTCTGCAAGATAAGAAATACGAGTTCCCAAGAGTAGAATATAGAAGAGCATCATCTAGCATCACTAAAGACCATTTAATCAACTGCTTCCCTGCAGCACTGGTCAAGAAAGAAGGATTTGCTTCTTAAAATAGTCTTTTGTCCCTTACTCTTTTAGGAAGGATTTTCTGCTTATTGTCTTTGCCTGACCTGGATCAGCCCCTGCCTGAACTGGGCAAAACATCCCTGGGAACTAAAAAATGTGATGTGAAATAGAGCTTGAAAGCTAACGGGAATGTTGCATCAAAACGTTGTGTTTGGATGCTGCTTAATAAATGTTTCATTTCAGAATGCCTACATGTGCTGTCTGACATCAAAACAAACAAATTCTCTGAAATGACACTATTTATCTAAACAAAATTTGAAGCAGAAGAAGCTTAAAAGGATTAAATAGTCCCAAAATTAAGTAAAAAAAAAAACCAAAACCAAAATACCTCCTTTTAGTTTATTTAAACTTTTGAGTTTCACAAAAGAATCCTTATATATATACATATATATACGCATACCCTTTTTGGCTCAGCATCAGGCGAATATTTTTCCTTTCTTCTGGTTCAATTGCCATTCTCACAAAACTAATATTCACCTCTCTCTATTCCATACCACAAATTCAAAGCAGGAGTACCCCTATCTTCCCAGACAATGTGTTCTTTCCTAAGAAGAATTTCTTTTGAAGCTGAGATGTCTTGAGTATAAAATCTATAAATAGATATAGAGGAAGGTGACTTGGGACAGCTCTGAGCTGTATAAAGGGCAATTTCTCTCCTCAATGAGAGCAGCAAAATCAGGTTCAATTTATTTCTCTGCCAAAGACTCATAGCCATGTATCCAGATGTCTGTAATTTTCCAGAAGAGGAACTAGCAGATCTCCCTCAGCAGGGAAGAAGGACTTTTTCTTGGGGAGCTATCATGCAACCCAGTCTGGGGGTGTTGGTCTGCAGAGCAAGCTTGCAAAGGTGACAGACAAGGGCAAAGCTAGTACATAGCAGCTCCACTGTCCCAAACTAAAGGTGCAGTTTCATGTGTCCAATATCTGAATATTCTGAATATTCATGTGTCCAATATCTGAATATCTGAATATCTGGAATATCTGAATATTCCAGACCAATATCAAGTGGTCTGGAAGGCTTCAGAAAATGGAAAGAGGGTGATAGGAGCTTCCCCCAAGCTCATCCATGGGTTCACAGTGGCCGGGCATTGCTTATGCTGAGCTACCTTTGGGATAACAGTGCCCTTGCTTGAACTCATGGCTGACAGAAAGCCACGTCACAAATCTGCTATCACAACCACTGCCAGAGTTGGACATTTTAATAGATGCCAAAGGTGAGATGTACATCCAGCTGTAATTACCTTCCCACAACATGCAGGAGAGGCCCTCTAAGTCAAGTCTTAGAGATATTCCTTGAAAGCAGAAGGAAAATGTTATTGCCATTGCAGTAGCTATACCTTTACCACTGGGTTATTTATGATAAATCTATCTGAACATTCAGGTATCAGCGAAAATAACAGATTTAAAAATCAAACCTCTGTGTTATTACCAACAGCAAAAGCAGCTTTAATTTATGCATGCAAAAAGCTTCTACTTAGAGATTGCATCCACACTGTAATTTCAAATAAACAACATTTAAAACTGCAGTGAACAAGACTTAAAAGCCTGATGATTAATCCATCACTTCACCTGTCTTCCCAAATTATGCATGTTTAGCCAAATAAATTATTAACATTCTACATTTTACATACAGCAGCTCTGAGTAAAGTAATTCATTGTGACAAATGTTTCCAGAAAGCGGGGGGGGGGAGGGAGGGAGACTTGTAAACTGTTGAGAAAGCTGATGTAATGCACAAGAAGCTCTCAGAGATCTCATAAGCAGAAGGCTGAGCTTTCTGAACAACACCTTGCACATATTTTCTGAATGCATTCATACTTGCACTGAATTACACCATTGTGCATTTGTAGCTGTTGTGGCTGGCAAGGAATCACAGTGAGGGCTAGTGGAATGGCTTCTGCACCTTTTCTCATTACAATGGTTTCATACCTCACTGGAAGAAGACATCGCTAGAGATAGGAAAAGTGAAAATGAGAAAGAAAGAGCTGAAAATCATGCTCTGTCAAGCAGCATGGCGTGAGGCTGACAGAAGCTGCCCAGCATAACTACAGTTTCTCACAAAAGCAGCCTGAGAATGTGCAGAACAACTGATTCAGAGCAGACAAGGAGCGATCGTATTAAAAAGGAATGCCAGCTTGCACAACACAACCAGAATAGCACTGAGTGCTGCTGACACATAGTCAGGGAAATGGGCTCGTTACCTAATGCATATGTTTGGAAACTGTTTCTGAGGGAGATTTTCTGATGATAGGTACAGATTGTTCCTCTTTCTCATTTAGCTAGGTAACATTTTCACTGATTAAGGAGAAACATAAACCAGTTAGAGGAAGACTGTGACAAATCCAGACTCATGTCTAGGCTTTTGCTCAGAAGCTGAAACCATGTCACCAAACCGGTGAGCTCTTTGTGGGGTGCTCTATGTAATGAGTCAGGTTGCCCACAGAGAAGGACCTAAAACTAAAAGCACACATTTATACAGCATGTCTTGCTTTTCTGTCACAATATCCTTGTATATAAGAACCTTAAAAAGTGGGAGGGATGATTTACAAGCACAGGATAGCAAGGCATCAAGGGAAAGATGGAGTTTGTTGAGAGAAGTCTGCTCCTTGGGCAGGCTGTGCTCTAGGAAGTCATTCCTTGGGCCTAGTTAAATTCCTTTTACTTACTGTCATGATGTAATGCTTAAGAAGAGTCCAAATTGTTACTGGTTTTCCTCCAGTGATACTATCTATTAACATCTTGCTAGTTACCTTCATATTATGGTGGGTTTAGACAATGTCTAGTTAACAGGCAAAGTGTGCCATGCTCTGGCTACTCCACAACATAGCCCTTCTTCCTCAGATTGATGGTGGCATCTTTAGCTGACCACCAAGACCTCAGAGGCAAAAAATCTTATGAAATGACAGACTATGAACATCTGAGGCACCAGCAATCCAGTTTTCCAGTTTATTCTGGCACTGGCCTTTCAAATTTGTAATAAGGCTTGGTCATTTCAGAGTCCAAGTTTTAGTGCCAACATCATGCAGAGTTTATGCTGCAGAATAAGCTGGGGGTGCTGTCACTGTATTTCAGTGCTCTTGATGGAAAATTTTTTTCCACTCTTTTATTCAAGCACCTTTTAAGCCCCAGACAGGATTTCAGTGTCCTGCAGCAAGTTCCACCGTTCATCTCTGTGCTGGGTAGAAGAATAGCTCCTGGGCTTTTCTGAACCTGCCAACTGCCACTTTTCATTTACTGCTCCCAATTTTTTTGCATTGGAGAAAGGGTCTCTTCTGGGCAACTCTTGAGCAACCCCTGCTCACCTTCTCCATAGCACCCACAAATCCACAGTGTCATAAGTCCTGCTGGGCCTTGTCTCTTCCAGGCTGAAGCTCTCCTCAGCCTCCAAAGCAGGACATCCACGCCCCCTATACCACGGAGCTGTAACAACAGGCACAAAGGAGCAGGGTTTGCCAGCCCTTGTGGTGCATTTAGTATGCTCTGGAGCTAATGCAGTCACTGTTTTACATAATACATACATGCCTCAGACACTCAGAAATCACTGACCCATTGATAGATTTCAATGGGTTGTCACTTGGCATGTCCTTGCTCTAGAACCACATGTTTAAATGGAAAGTAATATCGGCAGCGGCTTTCCAACCAGCCCCTTTCAAAACTTCAGCCTTTCTCAGGCATGTTTGTTTTGACTGCTCCAAAGTTTCCTCTCTCTTTAATAGATGGCAAATATATTAAACAGCACAAACAGGGAGCGCATATGATCGGGTGGAAGGACAAAACAGATGGCACATGAGTCACTGCCGTTTGCGAAGTCAATGATGAAAACACGCTCTTGCTTTAGCATCCTGTTGGAGTAATTTTTTTCAAAAGACAATTGAGGATCCATGCTTGGTGCTGAGCTCCTACAGCCTTCCAGGTGATACAGGGATTGCTGCCTGAGTTCGCTCCTCATACTTCAGAAGTGATCTGGGGAAGGGCTTGAGGACTGTGACAAGCCCCACAGAGAAGTGCTGCTGAACAATAGTTAACTCCCCAGCAATGATGTGCAGGGACTGAACGATGCCACCAACTCACCAACTGCTGTGCTTACCCAGAGCCACAAGCTCTCAGTACTTCTTAGTGTATTAAGCTTCCTTGTCGGATTTTTCCACCTGCTTTGTTATTTGCTTTTAATTCCCTGTGCCTCCCAGCACTACATGTTTTCCCTGTTTTCTCTTTTTTTCCTCACCCCATCCCAAAATCCTTCTATGGGTAATGGCTATTTTATGCCAACTCACATCACTGAAATAATCATAAATGACACAAGTAGAAGACATTGGTTATGCTCTTGCCAAGAATGATCCTCAGCCTATTGGAAATAATGATTATTTGCACTGTATAAATTGGATTTCTGCCATGAACAATATTAGAAGGAAAAGGCAGTGAGTATTACTCTGCTGCTGAGTATTCATTGTATTAAAACAAAAATAGACATAATATCAAATAGCTACCACCTGGAAAATGTATTATGTGTTTGGGTGAGACTACAGTCCCAATCTGCAAACACATTTCCACATGATTACTTTTACACATTGCAAGAAATTTCCTTCTAATTCAGTGACTATAACATTAATAGTCTTTATTCATGGCTGCAGATGACAGTCTTGGCTTATGGGAATAGGCACAAGGTAGTTACTACCAGCAAGCAAATTTAGTTAACTTTCTCTCGTAAGTGAGGGAGGGGGAATTGCTGGAATCAAAGATGTATAATCAACTATATTATTACTTATTTCTACTTACACTGCCCAAATTTAGAATTCTTTAGGTAGCAAAAGACATTCCACTTCATATCTAGAAAGGATTTTTTTCCCCAGATAAGAAGCCAGGTTTCTTCCCAAAAGGATCTGAAAATTAAATTTGGATTTTTAAAGAAAAATATTATTGCAAGTCAGAATCTTTCACAAAACAAGTCAAATGTGCAACCTGCCAAAATCAAGATACATACACAGAGAAACACTTCAACACTTTCTTCCTCTTTCCTTTTCACTCTGACACTGTAAAATTGGTAAAATCAAAATCGTTCCAGCCTTGCTTTTAATTTTCCTTTTTATTGCCCTCAATAATTCTTAAATTTCCTCATCTTTAAAAATGAAAAATGAAACAGCCCCTCCTTTGTGTCACACTTCAAGCACTACAATGGATGTCCAAAGCTTCAATGGCAATCAGTAACAGAAACACTCAAAAATGCAACAAAGAATTTGCTGCTGTGGACAGAGGTGCCTGTTCAGCTTTCATTTTACTGTCTCCAGTTGAAAAGAATTATTTCACACTGTTAAAATTTCAAAGAAATCAGGCTTCAGTGTTTTAAAAGTTTACAAAAATTCTTTTGGAAAAACTATGTAGTGTCAGACAGAACAACATTCAGAAAAAAATCCTTACTGTGGCAGATACTGGTTATTTGCACTGGAGTTCAAATAGTAATCAGCATCAGAACAACATGAATACTTGAGGCAGCAATGCTCTAATAAAAAAAAGTAACTTACACAAACCCCATAACTTGCAGCATCTCCTCTTAATGGAGGAGATCTGGTAAGGAGAAATGTATGTTATAAAGTGGTTACTGTTTCTGCATGCTTCCATCTTTAGACATTGGCCGAGGTGAGCAGCTCCAGAGAGGAGCTTTCAGCACCGGAACCAGCGAGAACCCCGCATGCAGAAGCCCCAGCTCGGAGCAGCGAGAGCCACCGGGGGAGCCTCGAGCTGGGACTCACAGGGGGCGGAGCCAGGAGGGACGGCCCCGCCCTGAGAGGGGAAAGCCCGCCCCGGGGAGCGAGCGTTCGGCTCACGGCCGGGGCCCGCTCTGGGTGCCCCGCTCTGGGTGCCCCGGCGGGAGCAGCGGCGGCACCAGACAGAGCCGGTGGGAAGGGAAGGGAAGGGGAGGGGAGGGG
>NDXB01000178.1:0-20972 GCA_002631895.1 Agapornis roseicollis
GTCAAAACACAGCTACTAAAGAGAAGAAAAACTGACTGCAACTGCTGAACCCAGGACAACATTCATGATGATCTGCCAAAGACAGGATTTAATTTGCATCCTAAATGTTATTAAAATTGTTTTACACAATAAATGCTTGTGTACACCTTACAATCTTTTTTATTTGTTTTATTTTCAGTAATTTCTGGTTTTGTTCTGAAGCAAGAACTATCGTTATGTACTAGTATATATTTACCATTTTTTCATGATCTGGCATGAGAAACGCTCTTTGTCTTACTCTGAACACACACTTTGAACACAGCTGTCATATCACTTTGTCATTCTTATTTAAAATATATGAGAACAAAGACTGATCTGTGCAGAAGACAATGCTGATCACACCTGACTTCTTTGCGAAGCCACATTCCCAGACCCAGTAAACACCAGTAGAAGTTGGACAACTTTGCTAAAATGTTTTGGGTTTGTCTTGTTTGGGTTTTGTTTTTACAAAAAGAAAGATGAACAGTACAAATATAAATTTTCAATGTGGCATGTATTGCTGAGGTTTGGATTGCCCTTTACAAGAGGTTCTTGTTTTCAGAACATGAAAGAGTTATTCTGAGTGTCTGCTCAGTGTACAAACAGTATTAGGATAACACTGAATGAACATGACTAAGTCTAGGACTATGTGGTAAACACAACTGAACACATACTTTTTCTCCCTTCTTACATGTCATTCAGAACTTAGATTTTAATAAAAAGCTTTTATTAATATTTTAAGAATATTTAGATCTGACAATGTTGAGAGCTTTTAGTATAAATTTCTTATTGCTATCAAGAAGATAAATGTGTCATTAATTCGAAAACATTATAGCCTTTAGTCTTACCTTCTGTAGATTTGATATCTTAACTGGCAAAATAGAAGACTCAAAGACAAATAGGCTTTCAGAGTTTATTACTGCACTCCCAGTGGCAGTGCAATTCCTGTTCCCCAGCAAGCATATCAGCCTATGGACTAATTCCTTTCTTAGCTCTTTTTATTGAAGAAGTTATTTGAATTAATCACTTCTTTATTTTGTCTTCCCCTGAAACAAATCAATCCAGGTAAGTATTCTGGGTGTCAGCTTTATCTATAGAAATACAGAGGACTCTTTTTTAACAGGCCATTGCCTGTCTTCTCTTCCTTGCCTTGTCATAGAAAGAATGAACTCTTTTCCAACGGCTTGCCCTAGGGCACTTTACTGGGGACACCCTGCACTTCTCTGGGTCTCTTGGGTGGTGGCTCTGCTGCCCAGGGGTTTGCCCCTTTTGCTGATGGGGAGCTACTCAGTGAGTGTTCAGCCTACCTCTTTGCCAAAGCAGAAAGTCAAACTTGTCTTGCTCATTCAGGTTCCAACTTTTCACAGGCTGTAAGATTTGGAATTTCACATTTTTCAGAGTCATTACATACTGTTACACAGATATCTTCTCAGAATTCACACTTCTTTGTCACTGAGGCCATTCCTGTAGTAAAATTAGAAATACTTGAGTACACTGAAAAAGTGACAAGTCATATGGAAATAGACAGCAATTACTAAATATGAAACTGATCCATCTCTTCACTTAAACAGTTAAGACAGATCTCAACTACACAGTTAAGCTCCTGTGTTTCTTCCCTACATTAATTATAAGGAAAGAATGATAAGAAGAAAAAGTAAGAATCTGAAAAGAATCTGAAGACTGAGGGTTCTTTTTATTATTTTGACAGCCTTTTCCTCGTTTTGTTTAATAAGTTGAAAAATAAGAACATTTGCCATGTGCAAAGGTAAATTAAACATTAATTAAATGTGAAAAATATGTATTAAAAGATAATTAGGAAAGTCAAGTACCTAGAACTTATGAAGTTGCAAACTGTAACTTGCCTTTACATTTAACATCTATATATCAGAATATGAAGATAATAAATAACCAATAGTCAACTCATGAGATCCTTATTAACATGACTTATTAATGGAATTCACACAGCAGGGAAACAAGGTTAAATTGCAGTACAGAACAAACATAAAGGGGTGATGTAAATATGTAAGGACAAAAATCAGAACAGCTAAGGCACAAAAAGAAATGCTATGACAAATGGATGTAACAGTCAGTGACCCCTCAGCTGTGCCAGTATGTCCAGCCATGACACCTTATTTCAAAAAAGATGTTGACTTCCTGCGTCTTATCCAGAGATAATTAAGGAGAGCATTGAAAAGCAATGAAGACAGGTAAGTTTCTGTGAGGAAAGAGTTAATGAATTTAAGTCAATTTAATCTTAAGAAGTCTGAAGGGAAAACATTCTAGGAGTCATCAAACACATGAAAGATACTTTTAAAGAAGATGGGAATGGTTTTAAAGACAATGGAGAGAGAATAAGACAGGATAGGAAGGAGAACCAAAAGAATGTAAACCCCACAGGTTGAGATAAGAACAGTCCAATAACTGAGGTATAATACAAACCCACTACTATTAATAATAATAATAATAATAGGAATAGGACTAACAAGCAGAGAGAATATAAAACTAAAAATGGAAAGCAAAAGAAAACAATAAACAGAAGTCAGGCAAAATACAATTGCTCCCCACCTACTGACAGATACCCAGGGCCTTCTGGGTGACTCCCCACTGTATATATACTGGGCATGATATGCTGTGGTACAGAATATCCCTTTGAATAGTTTGGGTTAGGTGTCCTGTCTCTGCTTCCTCCTGGCTTCTCGTGCCCTTCATCACTGACAGAATATGAGACTGAAAGGGCCTTGATGAGAGTAAACATTATTTGGCAACAACTAAAATCATAGGTCTGTTATCAGTATTGTTCTCAGACTAAAGTCAAAAACACAGCACTGCACCAGCTAATGAGAAAAATAACTGGCTGCTGAACTCAGGACAGTACCCTCTCTACAGGAAATATTTTGTGGTATTTTTTCCTCTTCTATCTGAAATAGATGAATTACATAATTATTTTCCTTAAATGCTATAGGAAAACCTTTACTTATCAACCATGTATTGTAAGCTTCCATTTTCATTCTTTAACATCACTGAAAAAGCCAAAAGGTAATAAAATCCTCAACTATGATGCCAGTAGGCCTGAATACTGCTAATAAAATCTTTGATGTGTCACACAAAGGAGGGAAAGCCTCTGAGAATCTCAGCACTCTGAGCTACAATATATTGAATGAATTACAGATACGGGAAATCTACCTATTAGAAAACTATAGTTAGTGTTAAATCAAAAACTCATTGAAAAACTGCCTATCTTCAACAAAGAAATCAGGATTCAATCCTTACTCACAACTGAAATCCTTCAGAAAAGTACATAATAAAGATATTCATACTTTACTTTTTTGTTAAAATGTAATAGGAGGATGAGAAGAGAGTGGAAAGAAAAAGTAAAATTAAACTTAATGATTAGCTGGTTTTCAGTAGTTAAATATGGTTTAGGTGATATTTTTAGTCTTATGGAGCACCAAAACTGTTGACCTCCACAACTGTGAAAGGCAATTTTAAAAGTTTTCATGCTTCAAGCAAGCATTTGCTCTCTCTGTTCTCTCAATGTCCATATGTCTCACAGTTTATTTTACCCATAATTTCCTTTTAGGCCTTCCTCCTTAGAATAGAACACCTGTTCAACTTAACTGTACTTTAACTTATTGGGGAATAAGAATAGCTGTTTCTGTATTCTTATTCCCAAAGGATTTCCTTAATTTATTAAGATAATTGAGTGTTTTCCTCAAAGAAACCAAAGAATTGTCCACCCCTCCTTCATTTATTTTTGTGTTGTAAAATTATCTATACTTTTGTTGATCTGACTTTATGTCTGAATTGTGTTACCAAGCACGGTTATGTTTTAACTATGTGCCTTGCTGTTAATACATATGTAGCTCAGTTTATCTGCACAGGCTTTCACTTTGGGGTGTCAAACCCAATCCCCCTGAACCAATCTCATCCCATAAGATATCTTTGTTTGCCATTGATTTTACAGTTACTCAGTGGTCAGTACACATTGTTGATCGAGGGAATGCCAAGAGGGAGGGCTGTTGGCTAAACGAAGGAGAAAGAATGATGCTTTTATTCATGCTATCTAACTTAGATTTATGGAGTGAGAAAGTTATTTTCTTCTCTCAGGTACTTGAACGAAGATGCACTGCAGTCTTTATAAGCTTCTTGTTCTCTGTGTTTTACCACTGCCCAGATGAATATGAATATGAGGCATGGGGAAAAAGTTACGAGAACTTCTTGTGAGCGTTGAATAGCATCTTTCTTTAATACATTAAAAAAAAAAAAGGTTCACTAGTTTCCATTTTAAAGAAAATGTATTACTTCTGCTCAGTGTAGCAAGCAGAAAGTTTCAAAGAAAATATGCACTTCCCAACAAGCAGACACTATGAAATGTATTATAAAATAAAGGTTTTAATGTCAATTATAATTAAAAACTTTTTTTTTTAAAGTACTTCACAGTTTATTCATGCTGAGAAGTGCTTCTTATCTTTGAATTTTTCAGCCTGCTACACTGAGCAAAATGGGTGCAATTTTCTTTTAATTGTTTTGAGCACCATGTGCGAGAGAACATGACAGAATGCAAATTGCTTCTACAAGATGTAAGAGGCAGAAAAAGTTGCTGAATTTCATGGCATCTCTCTGCCAGCTGAAAGCATGAGATGTACTACTTTTTTAACAATAGGTCAGGAAGGAATGCTTGTCTCCCTGTATTCAAGATAATACATGCTCTTTCTCTGGTTTTAGGTTGCATGGTCATAGCGTCATGGCTATGTGCTGTTAATAGTTAATATGTTGCCCAAGGAAGTTGTGAGTGCTCCATCCCTGGCAGTGTTTAAGGCCAGGTTGGACGAAGCCTTGCATGGCACGGTTTAGTGTGTGGTGTCCCTGCTTATTGCAAGGGGGTTGGAAATAGATGATCTTAAGGTCCTTTCCAACCCTAACTATTCTACGATTCTATGATTTCTGCTCTCAGTAGAAATACTTTGGACCAGAGTCACAGCATTTGGGGCTTTTTCAAAATGACTTGTTGGCCTCCCGCCTAGGTATATAGGAAATATGGACTGCAAATCAATCTGATTTCTTTTGTCTGTTTAACTGTTCAGGCAGAAATCAGGCAAGAAATTATTTTGGATTAAGCTGCACTAGCACAGTAGTCAGAATGCAGTGCCATACTTCTTTACACAACAGGCTGACATCTCTTAGAGAAGTGGTCCTTCTATGAACATTAGACAACAAGACCTACATAATGAAATTTACTGAGTGTCAGCTTTTTTCCCAGAAGCTCTTCAGAGCTAAACATTTCTGTTTTGCACAGCTATTAGGAACCTCGCTATACACCCATACTATAGCAAAATCAAAATAGAAGGGACAAAACTCAAAATGTCTGTGAAATGAGGCACTTAGAAACAATGAAGAAAACACTTTGGTACTATTTCATATGACCCATTAGGTACTGCTGATAAGGCTACCAGAAGATACCTACCCCTGCAGAACTTCTCTGGCTTTGCCTAGCTATTTTGCTTTCCATAGCACTGTTATAAGGCACGGAGTTCAGATTTCTCTTTTAATCTCTACTAGTTTGACAAAAGTTTTCAGTGAAGTTGGAATAGAAATTCCTCCAGAATTATTTGACATTGCGATATTATTGCAATAGTTTCTACAGATATTCCAAACTCAAATTAATGTAATTTTTTAGGGGTAAGTGCCTTTTGCAGCATGGTTTCTTTGTGAAACAAGACAGAACTGTCACTCTATTTTTATTAAACTTCTTGTGGTTTCAGACCTTTTCTACTTTTCTTTCTTCATCTAGGAAACAGGTATTCCTGGACATCATCTTGCACTTCAGCTGCACAGGAGAACTTTAATTTGGTGATTTTTCATTCAGTTTCTGAGCTTTATCATGGATGTTCCATATCTGGTCTCACTCTTACAAAGATAACTGAAATCAAATAAATAACAAGACATACTTGAGAGGAAAATTCACTGGACCATAACATAGAACTAAAACATATAGCTGAAAACATGCGTAAGGCTGCTGGAGACATTCTGAATCTATCCCTAATGTCATAGTAAATGGTTTTCTCTGTATAGCACAGTAGCAGGAGGCTGTTTTAAGAGGAATGATGCCAGCAATGGGTTAGGCAATGGACCTTTTTGTAGAAACCATGAGTACAAGGAGTACTCCTTTCTACTTCTTTCCCTCCTTTTCCCTGAAGCCTCCTTTTTCTTTATGCATACATGATATTAGTTTTATTCTATTATGAACTTGTTCTACTGACTTAAGCATGACCATTATTGCTTTATTTGGTTTCTTATTGTTTACACTACAAGTATTTGAAATCAGGATAGAAGCCTTGCACACTAAACATGAACAGAAGATCTGTTCAGCTTCAACATAAATGGCAAAGCTGATTTTTTATTTTTTTTTTTTTTTTACAGAACTCTCAAAGGTGAAATTGTTGTGGATTTTTTTTCTGCTAGGAATTTGCGTGTGAGCAATCCAAGATTAATCAACAGCATAAAAACATCCATGTTGCTTAGATATTTTCTAACAACTGGTATAGCATGAGTGGGTCAAATATGGGTTCTTTACTTAAGCTATCATAAAAAGAAGTGCTTTAAAAAAAAGCACAAAAAAAAGTGACCACATATCCAACATGTACATTCATGGCCACCTGTTTTCTGAACAGTGTAAACTGGAAAGACACATTTTTGTATACTTTGTGGTTTTCTTAAGTCTCAATATTTCTTGAAATTACAATTTTTTCTCATCAGTTAAACACTACTTCAAAAGAATTTTCAAAGTATCATCATAAAATTTGAATTTTCTTATCCAAATGATACTGAAAGTGTTCATGGGTGGAGATAACAGGGGCTTCCTTTCTTTCTTCAGTCTTACAGATTTTAGTTATAGTCAAGATAACTGGACATTTCTGTCCATGATCTGTCTTTTAGGTCTCCTAAGGGGGAGAAGAGGAATATTTCATTTTGAGTAGTTTTTGTATTCAAGACTATCAGAAAGGGAGACAATGTTCTGCGGGCACATCAAGATAAAAAATACAGGAAAGTGTACCATGGATGACAGCACAACTGAGAAAGCATTGCAGAGATTTTTGACCCTCTTTTGTACAAGGGCTGTTATACACCTTTATGTGTTCTTACATGGTCTTTTTACTGCCCTTCTAGACTGTACCCTTGCTGACCATAGGTACAGAAACAAAGAAGCAAATTTATGTTTTCTGCATACTTTATATGGGACTCTTCACTTTGGCATCTGAACCTATATTGCAATTGCTACGTTTTATAAGAAAAAAGTATAATAAGACCTCAAAGAAGTACGCACAATTTATTTTAAATGAAATCATCTAGTCAGCTACTGATATATTTCCACATGCAACTTTTAACTTTGTCAGCAAAATGTCAGCAGTTTTTAACACCTTTTCTTTACAAATAACCAGTCATAAATACTGCTATTAATAATAACTTATATATCATATATAACAAATCATAATCACTTGTACTACATATAAAGCACAAAACTAAGTACAATTGTGGTCCATCCTGATATATATATATATATATATGAAAAAAAGCTTACAAATCATTGTACAGAAATAAATACAGCTCCTGAATGGATATCAAATAGGTATGCTGTGTGTTCTAGGAGTGGAGGCTAAACATGAGACTTGGGATTCCCAAACACTGAGAAGTGAAGACCTGCTGCAAGAGGTACAAAGCCTGAGGTAGGACTAAAGCCAACATGAGCGTCTTCTACAATGCAAACCTACTTTCTGTAACAGTATCTGTATGACAGACATATCATGTTTTCCAAAATCAACATTCTCACTAATTAACAGCATTAATAAGTAGCCTTACAAGTGGTCCACATGCCTTTAATACATTGAAGAAATCATAATTATATTAGCTTTTGCAAACTATGTGTATATATGTCAGTTATACTTACCTTCCCTCTAAGGTATATTTGAAAATGGTTGCTTTAAGAAGGGTGATGAGTCAGTGAGATATTCAACATTAAAAAAATGCCCTTGGTGGTAGGAAGCTGAGCAGTGTTCAATGTTTCAACTGCTTTGCACATCTTAGAGTGTCCTTCAGTTCAAATACTTCCTTAGATCAGCAAAGGTCTATGCTTTAAATGACAGCACTGAGCTTCCTATACATGCATGAATTATTCATTTCCTAAATAGATACATTAAAAAGAGAGCTATTTAGAATTTAATGAATATTAATAAGAACATTCACCAACATACTACATATATCTATGATAAAGAAATCAATACAGCGGTGTAGTTTATTGCCAACTTGCCTGGAAACACACAACACAGTTTTGCTAATATTAGAAAAAAAATTCACTTTCAAGACTAGAGTTACTTCATCTTCAGCCTTCTGAAGGCACACAGGGATTTTACTGAATCGAAACCCATATGTTACATGGAGAAGCAAAGATTAAGAAAAGCCTTATTTGCTTAAGCTTTGTGAAAAAAATTGATCTCTAAAGGAAAAGTTATTTTCAAAGTAAGTCACATTCATGAAAAGATAAACACCCTAAACTCCAGATTGCAGATATCCACACCACATATATTTAGATTTAGAATTTTATTTTATTTTGCCTCAATCCTGCATTTTTTGCTCTAAAATTGCCTGTCAGTCAAACCCGAAAAACCCCAAACAATCTAGCAGCAGGTTGGTACGCTGAAATCCACAATGAATTAAATTTACTAACAATACCAAACAAAACCTTTATTTTTCTAATCAACTTTTCTAAAAGTGTTAGTGGAGTTGAAATTTGCTTTTGAATTTATACAAGCGCTTGTGACCACATTTCTTCCGCTGGTCATTCAGCACTTTGCATTCTTAAAAAAAAGTAAGGTGCATAAATCTACTAAAAATAATTAATTTTCCTCGTGAGTCACACACAGTATTTCAAAACACTTCTGCATCCAAGCTAAATAGTTATACTAATTAACATTGATAGAACTGCCCACAAGCACTATACTGGCCATAAAATAGTATCAGCAGTTACACAAGCTTGTTGGAAATTCTGTAATTGCCCCATCACCAGTGGTTGATTTAGCTATCAAGAAAATGTTCTGCTTAGCAAATCTTTCTCCTTGTTTCTTCCCTTCATGCAGCTCTTATTTTTCTCTCCCCACTTCAGTTTTAAGGCCAGTGACAATATTTTGTCTTTGGGATTGATATTCTCTACATTTCTACCTCAGACTGACCTTTGTGTCTTCAGGTGTCATGATAGCTCTCTGGCTAAATGTCAAGATGCTAAGAGATCCCTCAAGTTGTCTGGATTTTTTTACTACTGTCAGCATGTGTTACTACAAACCTCTTTCTTCTTAACGACCATTTAGACAAGCCAAAATTAGTCACTTAATACTCAGTTTGTCTCAAATGTAAAGTGCTAAATAGACAAATTTATTGATACATGCACACTAAGAGATAAATTTCATTGTGATTTTAGCTAAATGAATGAAGCTGATTCATCTAGTGCAGACTAGAAATAGATAGCTGCAATAACTGGAATAAGTGGAATTCCTATGAGTGGTGTCATGGTTTTTATCAAGTGACTCACCTGTCAAAAAAGCCTAAGGTCACAGCAAGAAAAGATTACTGAGTTCATCAGAAATTCTTACCCCGTGTTTTCAAAATCT
The DNA here is from genome assembly GCA_002631895.1 of Agapornis roseicollis. Classification (NCBI taxonomy): domain Eukaryota; kingdom Metazoa; phylum Chordata; class Aves; order Psittaciformes; family Psittacidae; genus Agapornis; species Agapornis roseicollis. The sequence continues at coordinate 9,678 of NDXB01000178.1, forward strand.
GCCACAAAGAGAAGAAAAATGATCAAATATAAAGGTTAGCACTGCATCAAGGTCACAGGTATAATTCTTCCCCACCAAAAATTTCTGTTGAAGACTTTGCTGAGATTACATGTACAAAAAATGTGAGAGACTTCTGACAGGACCAAAAGCATTCAGACACCATCTAGAAGAGTGTATTTATGTCTTTATTAAAGAAAATAAGAACCATTTTTTAAAAACCCAACTTCTTAGCTTTAGTAATGTCAGGAATAAAAGTAGAGTAGGCGTCCTGCAATTTGAACTCAGTTGTTTCCTAAATCTGCCCACTTATTGCCCTTTTTATCTTTGTGCAAATCACTTTACCTTATAATCCTGCAATTGGTCTCCTGTCAAAAAAAAAAAATGCTGCTTAAGCATTGGCAATTTAAAATCCTTCTCCCCTTTGCTGTATTTCAGATAAAAAGAAAATAGCCCTGTACTTGCTTGTTTAGGAGGGTTTTTTTCTTACTTTACTAGCTCAGCTCCAGCTGAATGCAAAACCAGATATGGCTATAAAGTAATCTACTATACTCATGTCTGGCAAGGGCAATGACAGTCCCTTAGCACAGTTTCCTTTCAAGCGCGCTGTTTTGACAATGTGAACTAAAGGGGACTCTTCCTTGCCCATGTGGCCAGTTATTGAAGCCTTTGGTTCCTTCAAGTCTGGTATTAGTTGTTTGCAGAAGAGGTGTAACGATACTGCTTTGGCCAATTAAAGCCCCCAAGGTGTTGTATGATTATAAATATAAAGTGTCAATTACATTTATTTTACAATAATAAAACCAATAATAAAGCCCTTAAGCTTGTATTTAAAAAAATTCTCCATGGAAAATATTGCTGTTTCAGTTAATCCAGAGTGCTTCGAGGAGATTCCATCTTGCTGCTCTCAGTTACATTAAGCACTTTTTCTAGAAATCCATGGGGAATTTCTGTTACACAGAATGTTGAAGTGTGCAGAGTTTTTCCAAGTATATTGGATTAAATGAAACATAAAAATATATGAATGCTTTATGCTAAAATATATATATAGGGATTGTTCATTTAATAGGCAGATGTGTTTTTCTGTCGCTAAAGGATTTGAAGGTTCTCAGTTGAAGACCACTTCTAATGTAAAGCTGAAAAAATATTTGTTAAAGTCAGTGTCTTTTCTTTGACAGCTGTTTCATTTTTCCTGTCTGAAGTGATACAAATACATATTCTGTTTTGCAATGTCCACTTACAAAGCACCCTATATCAACTTTGGATGAGGCAGGAAACTTAATATCTAAAGATGAGGAGAAGGCAGAAGTGCTTAATGCCTTCTTTACCTTGATTTTTAGTGAGAAAGTGAGTCCTCAAGATAACTGTACTTTGGGGATGGTAGGTGGTGTTAGGGAACAGAATGGGCCTCTTGTTATCCAAGAAGAGGAAGTTAGAGAATTGTTGAGGAACCTGAGTGTTCATAAATCAATGGAACCAGATGGGATCCATCCCAGGGTGATGAAGGAGATGGCGGATGAGCTTGCAAAGCCTCTCTCCATCATTTACCAACAGTCATGGCTCACTGGCGAGGTTCCGGATGATTGGAAGCTGGCCAATGTGATGCCCATTTACAGAAAGGGTAGGAAGGAAGATCCTGGTAATTACAGGCCAGTTAGCCTGACCTCGGTACCGGGAAAGTTAATGGAAAAGTTCATATTGAGTGCTATTGAGCAGCACTTAAGAGATGGCCAGGCTATCAGACCCAGCCAGCATGGGTTTGTGAAGGGTAGGTCATGTTTGACCAACCTGATTTCCTTTTATGACCAGGTGACCTGCCTGGTGGATGTGGGAAGGGCTGTGCATGTTGTCTATTTGGATTTCAGGGAGGCCTTTGACACTGTCTCCCATAGCATACTCCTGGAAAAGCTGGTGGCTCACGGCTTGGACAGGAGCACTCTTTGCTGGGTAAGGAACTGGCTGGATGGCCAGGTCCAGAGAGTGATGGTGAATGGTGTTGTGTCCAGCTGGCGGCTGGTCACCAGTGGTGTCCCTCAGGGGTCTGTGCTGGGACCGGTTTTGTTCAATATTTTTATTGATGACATGGATGAGGGTATTGAGTCCTTCATCAGTAAGTTTGCAGANTGTGCTGGGACCGGTTTTGTTCAATATTTTTATTGATGACATGGATGAGGGTATTGAGTCCTTCATCAGTAAGTTTGCAGACGACACTAAGCTGGGAGCTTGTGTCGATCATTTGGAGGGAAGGAGGGCTCTGCAGAGAGACCTGGATAGGTTGGAGAGATGGGCGGAATCCAATAAGATGAAATTTAATAAGTCTAAGTGCCGAGTCCTGCATTTTGGCCACAAAAACACTCTGCATTGTTACAAGCTGGGGACAGTGTGGCTGGACAGTGTACAGGCAGAAAGGGACTTGGGGGTGTTGGTTGACGGCCAGCTGAACATGAGCCAGCAGTGTGCCCTGGTGGCCAAGAAGGCAGTTGTGACCAAGATTCTTGGTTCCTTGTTATCATATGAGCATCAAATATTGCCATTCATCTTAATAGAGCATCTGTGATTCCGGGACCCCAGTTAGATGCTGGACATACTGGTCAGGTAATGTTCTTTTGGAAAAAAGACTGCTCATACTTTCATGATTTTTTCCATTTTACTTTCAAAATATATTGCAGCTTCAGTATATAATGAAGCTCCTCCTTTTCCTAGCACTCTCCCTGAAAGACTGAAAAGCATCTTCTCAATTATAGCTTTAAAAACCCCGAGCATTCTCACTTTGTTTGATTCAAGAATTTTTACCTTTTTTCATGAAGATGATCACAAACAGCAGAAAGGGAAAAATAATGCTCTGTAATGAACTCTAATCACCTTTATGCTGCAAGAAACTTTCTTATGTGACACCATTTCTACAGTGGTTTTACCCACACTTCAGTCATTTCAGACTGAAAATGTCAGATAGATCATGCTGTCAGAAAATAAGCAGTGATCTCTTTGAGTATATTTTGTACATGTGCTTGGTATGTGTTCATTTACTATAGAACTGTATATGTGTTCTGCTAAACTGCAATGTGGAAATATAACCGTGCTTGCCATGTAGCAGCAAAGTTCATCAGTCTTCTCATGCAGGTTAGGGGTTTAGACTAGTATTTTGTATATGACACAGAAGGTGGATTTCATTATTACTGCCTCTACTTTTCTGCATGCTTCTTCCAGGAGGAAAATATGATGTTTTAATGTCTTTTATAGAAATAAAGTATCTATACCTGGCAGTTATTAAAATATATATTTTACAGAATAAACTGTATGCTTCTTTCTAAAGCAGCTTAAAACTTTCAAATCTTACTGAAAAAACCTTTCAAACAAATCAAATATTAATGCTTAATAAGAGGTAAGAAAATATGGAAAATTGAAAAGTTTAATTTTTAAAAAATATGAAGTGTTAAAGCCTAATTACTATTAAATATTCATGGTTAAATTATTAAAATCATTATTAAACCACAAATGTCTAAGTCATCAATTCACAGGCTTTGTGTAACATGCCTTCACCAACTATAATTTTTTTTATGAAGTCCCAGTGATTGCATAGCTCTTTTGAATATGCTCATGAACTTGCCTCAAGATGAGGGCTAGGCTGAACTAAACTTATCTGATGCTCGATTCATAAAAACTTGTATATAGATTCATATCCTGCCTATTGAGAACGGCACAGTTATGACCTTAAGGTACCAGAGAATCCATATTTCTTTCTTGAGTTGTTTCACATGCAGCAGTGTATGGAGCATAAATGAATCCCATTTATCTGGTCAGGCCGCCTGACAGCTGCTTCCACTCTCTGGTAATCTATATTACCTTTGAAATAGCTACAATGAGCCATTATCCCACAGACTGACAACTTTGTTTTTTGAAAGTGATATAAGAAAGCAGCAGGAAGGTTGCTTTTGGAATCCAACTTTCTGACTGAATAATAGCAAAAGCTTATAAAGCAAATTCCAAAAATACATACATAACTCCCAACATAGCTTTCTATTGATTTTTAGGTACTGTCCAGTTCAATTTAAAACAAAGCCAAGGGACCTGCAGACGCTATTTTTATATTTCAGTACCATGGCAATGTTTTCCAAGGAAAATCTGATGTGTTATACAGTTACATCAAGCATCAGCTACATTAATACCCAACAGAAAAAGACTGCTCATTCAGTGTTGCAAGAATTGGAGGTCATTAACAAGATTTAAGAAATGTATTAATATGTTCTTCTTGTTTGTCATAATGAAAGCTTTTGTTGAAAGATGAGTGTGGGGATAGAGTTGGAAAGCTTTATGCAGTCTACAAATTTGTAGGGGAAAAGAAGATAGAAAGAAATATTATCCTTCAGCATCATTATCTGCACATGACAATTGTTACAGTGACACGGAGCAGTATTTGCAGTCTTCCTGCACAGTGCTCATTAAACTTTAATGAAACACAATTTCCAAAATTCACTGCCAAATGCACTTCTATAAATGTCACTATCAGCAATTTTGCAAACGCTTTTGGTTGAGGGAAAAAAAAAACCCAACAAAACAGGTCCAAGTTTTTATGTATTTTTTTCTTTTAAACACATGAGAAAGGTCAGCTATAATACAGCATTTCTATGAGTATTCTCTGTCACTTGGACTAGATTCTGCCCTTTCTAACCTCGATTCTGTCAAAATACTCCTAGCATTTAGAATAGTTTCAGCAAATTGAAATTGAATTAAATGAATTTTCATGGCAATCCCTAGCATAGGGTCCAGTAAATACCTCAGCACCTTAGTTATGGATACAATGGCTTATATTTTAATTTTTAGCAAAATAACAAATAAATTGATGCTTAACCTTTTTTTTTTTTTTTTTTTTTTTTAAGTCATCCAGTGGATTTTCATTTATAATGCATATTCAGATGTGTAACCACTGACATAGGTGACATGGCAGATGATATATCAACTCATCTGGACACAAAAAATCAGCGCNTTTCTATTTTTAAGTCATCCAGTGGATTTTCATTTATAATGCATATTCAGATGTGTAACCACTGACATAGGTGACATGGCAGATGATATATCAACTCATCTGGACACAAAAAATCAGCGCTTTGCATGAAAACAGAGAATAGGGAAATTATGCTTTAGAAAATAATGAATATACTCACTTCTCCTCCATTAATAAAGTCCTTATTTGATAACTCATTTCCCAGCATCTTTCTCCTGTACATGGCTTTCACTGGTGATAGCTACCTTTTTGAAGACATAAGAAATATTCAACAACATTAGAAGTTCTGTTATTTATTTCTGTATTAGCATTATATCCAGATTATTTCTTATATTTATCCAGTTTTACTTGTAGATACCGCACCTGTGTCTATCAGCCTGTGTTGGGAATGGTAGATATGGAAACAGAAATCAGTTCTGGTTAGTGGCATTGGTGATAACTATATTTGGTTCCATTCTTTTTGTACGTTTTACTAAGAGCAATGCAGTCACTGCAAATTTTGCTCAGATCAGAAAGACCTGTCTAGATGTTAGTCCCTATAAACACTTAACAAATGCAGAGTATGGCCATTCAAATAGTCACATTTTGCTACTTTAAAATAATAGTATCCTATATGTATGGATTTTCTTTCACTATGTCAGTTTGAAGAGCAGAACTACATTCAAGTTCATTCATTTTTATACAAGCTATCCAGTGTGACTTATATTTGATGTAAAACAACAGTTAAAAAAGAAACAGTAGGAGAACATTTTCCTCTTTCTGTTAATTTTTGTCTAAGTCAGTTAATGCAATACTACAAAGGGAGCACGTTTTGTACAACATGCCTGCTTGTTCCCCCCACAGAAGGTGTATAAGCTTTAAGCTAAATAGTAGAGAAGGTTTTCATTCCATTTCTTCCCACTTGCAGTGAGTTGCATGCAGAATTTTCTCACTAGAGCCTGACATTTTTCTTCACTCACACTTTTCGTTTTGTTTAGTGCCATATATTTGACAGTTTTGGTTTTGGCTTCATTACCTTATGAGTATAGAATACCAAAGTGCACTGGAAGTCACTAATGTGCTGGATTTCCTTATTTTTCATTTCTTTCTGCATTTCAATACCATTTGCATTGGAATAGATGGCTTATGATTCTTCAGCATTTCTCCACAATCAGTACTTTTCATTACCTTACTCAGCATAAATTAGCAGCAGATGCAGCATCATTTTGATGAAGTCCCCCTTGTTTCAGTAACAATTCTTTTGCTGAGTCATTAGACAAATAAATAGAAAAATCTCTTAATATCATCTGACATTAGTTCATAAAGAATAATTTCTCCTATTATTGCTAATAGGACTGCTATTCAAGCCCATTTAATCCTCATGAGTTTCATAATATAGCTAATATTGTCTATAGTTATTATTTAACTAATACTGTTGTAGTAAATATTTAATACAGTTACAGTTATAATAATTGTATACTGTATACAGTTATAGTATAGAAATGCAGATTAATATAAGAAACATTTCTAAGGGGTGAACTTCTTTTTTTTACTTTTTCAAAAACAAGGTGTGCATAGAGCTAAAGGCTGCTTACCATGTCAGTGTTCAAAAAGATTATACCAATGAAAACATAGGAGGGGATCACGTTCTCACATTGTTCCACACTGTGTTATGTAAGACACAAAGACACTAAAAACAATATATATATAATTCTAAGTAATTTGTTAATGTTTAACAGCCACATTTTCAAAAATTCTTACTGCTTTTCATTTATATTTCATAAAAAAATCCCACTGACATATTTCTTCTATTAAAAAACCCCACCAAATAAACACCTTTATTACTCACTTAAGATATGTTCTTCATATTTAACATTGATTTAAAAGAATAAATACCAAAATGAAGTTCAAATTTATGCCTCAACTTTGGCAAGAAAACACACCAAGTAAACATTAGCACAAGTATCGTCATTTACATTCACCACTAACTTCACAATTGGGTACAACTTAGGTTTACATCCAACATAATTCATAAACTCCTTCTGACCAAACTGAGAGATGCTATCTAAGGAAGCAAAGAGTACAAAACTGGGATGAGATTTAAGCAAATAGAGATTAAAAAAATTCTCTTGAAAATCAAAAGTCTCATGTTTAGGTACAAATACACGCTTACCATCTAATTGGTATAGTTCACACAGCAATAAAACAGATTACATTAAGAGAAACAAACTCACCCCCATCTTTATTGTAGTTTTCTTTTATAGGAATATAATAGTGTGCTATATTCACAAATAGCTCTTACAGAGATTGCTCTTAGAACTAGCACCATTGTACATTGTACCGTTCTGAATTTCCAACAAAAACAAGAGAACACAACTCAAGAACAAGAGAAAACAACTGGGAAGAAGTATGATACCTGGTTTTGCATCCTCTAAACGTGAACACTGTTTCTAAATGGTTAAGTATAAACTCTCAGTAATGTATTTGTAGATAATTTACAAGAATTGACCTAATGAGTTTCCAGCATTAAAACACAAACCTTCAAACATCCATGAGTTGTTGTCTGCTTTTTTTGACTTTTACATTGAACTGGCTAGTAGTTCAATGTAGTAGTCTCTCTTCTACCTGATAGCGTCACTACAGACATAAATTAATTACTAGAAAATTAAGACCAAGATTTTGTTCTAAAATTCCTAGAAGTATTTCCTAGGTTGCAGTCTACCTCTGCCTGGTGTGCTATAATTCCCTTAGTACTACATAAATTTACAACAGGAAATTAACTTACAGAAAATCCACTGATATTTCCACTTTTCCCAAGTAGAAGACACATATCTTAAAACCTTCTCCTTTTGTGATGAAAAGATTTTGATCCATTTGCATTCCCTTTGAAGTACTATTTGGTTATATATTTAATGACTACACAGAGAGGAAAACAGCAGCATGAACTCAGTTACTTTCAAATCAGAATGGCTGAAGACAAACAGTCAAGGCAATAACTGTATTTCTCTGAAGTGATTTATACTACCTAAGTTTTGTTTATGCTGTACTTTTTTGAAATAAAATATGGTATTCACACTGAAGCCTTAAGTCAAAGTTTTTCTGAAACATTCAGATGTTAGTATCTGCATCTTTCTACAGCTACAGTCAGTTTTTAGGCCTTACCATATTAAAGGCTGTGTTAATTATTCATTCATTTTGTTATACATACTTAATAAGAAGAAAGCCCAAGTTATTCCTTTTAATTGTCCTTTCCTGTTGCAGAAAATTCTTGAATGTTCTGAAAAGAAGAGAGAAAAAAATAACCTTCAACTCAAAGGAAAAGTTATGGGTTACCTTTATCAACTTAAAATATAAATTCAGGGCAGTATTCACTTCATCTGAACTATTAATAGACTGGACCTGACTTTCAGTTCATGTGAACTAACACAGCCAAATTGACATCAGTGGAATAATAGTGATTTATATTAAGAAGTCAGGTTTTTTTGTCAAACAAACACAAGTGGATGGGAATATAAGGTGTTGAAATACACTTCCCACTGTAATAGTGTAAGCAAAGCTATATCACAACCCTTTCACTGCTATTATCCATCAATAGGCTAGAAGGGAATATAAGTGCATTCTAGGTCCCTTGTAGGAGATTTAATGACCACTAAATTTATATAGCTGTACAGCACATAGCAAGAAGTATTTTAGTTGTACTTCAAATTGTAATTTGAGTTCTACCATAAGAACAAGGAGTATTTCTGTATCTGGAATACCTTCATGCTTATTACACTAATTTAACAATACTTTTATTTTGTTTCTAATGCAGATACTGACGGGAAATATTTTTGTGGAGTCAGGGTTGGTGCACTGGCTGCAAGTAAGGTAATGATCAGAGAGATTAGAGATTGCAAAATAATTCTATGCAGTGACATTTTATAGAAGCTGACACAGAAATATATTTCTATAATGTACAAAAGGCTTACTTTTAGACTTAGAAACCTAAAAAGCTAACAATAAAGGCAATAAATTGTTTAAATTATTTGTTTTCCTGATAAGACTATAGAGGGTCTAGGTTTTAGTTAGCAAACGTCTGCTGACAGGTCTAGGTTACTCTCAAGCTGACAGGAAGATGGGTGCCTTCACTGGCTGGATGACCAGCTCATCCCTGTAGCTGTGAAAAAAAATTTCTCCTGTCATTTTCAGTATCCTTCCTAACCACTGCTTGCCACATTTTATTTCCCGTAAATAAATTAGGCAGCTGATGTACCATGAGCTTTATGAAGGATGAAGTCTATGCATTATGAAGTTTAGCACAGTCAGTGATAAAGTCAGCAAGTTCCAAGATCTTGTGCTACAAAGCTCTACTGACTCTCAGGATAATACAAATTATGAAACCTGAAAAAGCTTCTCGCACATGACAGAAGTTACACAGATTTGCTCCTACTTTCATCTGAGGAAGAAAACCAGAAGTTAGGGTTATGAAATTCATGGATTAATGGGAAATAAAACAGCTATGAAACTTCAGATTTTCATTTGTTCTTCTTTTAGACAGGGAACAATACAAAAGATATCTGTAGATGTGTCAGAAACCATGCTTAAGCAAAGCTCTCTTTTGCCAGGTTTTGAAAGAGAAATACTTAGTCTTCAACCACAATCAGACACTAGCTCCCCTTGTTGAGATTATTGCAACACACATTTGAATTGCAAACTGATACACTGCAAATTTTAAAATGCGGAACTTGAAACAGAAAAAAGATGAGACTGCAGCAAATGAACAATACTAGGATTGGTTTGTTTTTTTCTAAAAAAATAATGCTTCAACCTAGATTTTTAGAGGCTATGAACTCTAATGATCAGCTCATAACCATACGGATTGTATATATGTATTATTGCACATATGTATAGTATGAAAACATACTTAGATTGCAATCTATCTGCAACAAAGATTACATTTGCCTTCTGTTTCTACAGCTCCTAGCACAACACAGTACCTTTAATCATATGTTTTAGGGGGTGAATATAGTGAACTGTATTGGAAATTGCAAATCTGAAAAATTATGATGTCAAAAATTTTTAGGTGTCCAGGTCCTAGATAGGATTTTGCTGGGACAGGCTATCCAGCATTGCTTGGAATATTTTACAGACTGTTTGCTAAATACCTGCATCTATCCAAAGCATTTCATCATCAATTTGTTAAACTATCCTTCACCTTCTGTCTACAGATAACTGACACAATTTCTGATGGCTACTTCTGTGCCTGAAACATATTACAAAATATAAGGTAAATGTACATATGGAGACAATTTTACAATGTCATTCCTTAGCATGCCTTTTGTCTCAGAGGCTTTTAATTTGCCTGTTTGACCTTTGCTAAAAATCGTGCAGCTAGAACTAGCACCCATGACTACACTCAGGCTAAATTTGGCAGCTACCATATTCATAAGTGTGCAGATCAACCATTCATGGTCAAACCGTAGATGCTTAGAAGATCACACTTATGGAATTTATTTTCCAAAAAGCAGGAGAAAAACAATTATGAATTGGCATTTTCTCATTAAGGCTGTCTCTTTTTTGATGTCTAGGGGAAAGGGATGTAGGTCATTCAGAATTCAGAGCAAGCAAAGCAGAGCAAAATCCTTTGCAATCATTTCTTGTGACATAAACTACAATATCTAATGGGTGTTGCTGTTACTGGCAGCTCCATTAAGGATATATCTTTTCCTAAACTGTGAAACTAAAAGGAATAGTAACATATGTTGGAGTTGACACATTAGTTTTGTCCTGCTGCAGCAAGCCAGTCTGAAAAGTTGACTGGTGTAGAAGTACTGCTTTACAAGAAGTACAGGTAGGGAAGAGAAGTAAATTTTGGACAAAAACAAACTCAGCTAAGCACAGCTCTGAGTCCAAAGAAGAAAAAAATGCAGGCCTAGAAGGCCCATGGGACACAGTCCGTCAACATAACTCAGAAAAACTTTGATATCATGCATTGCATTATCCAAGAAAATCTGAGAATCTAGCCTCTGACAGTGCTTTTATAATGACTAGACAGCAACCCCTTCCTTACAGTTCCTTTCTGGACTATACTAGTTGCAAACCAATTGTAAATAATATTTTCCTTCAAATTAAATTGTTGATGCATTAATACATAAAAATCAAGTTGCAGACTGACCATGACTACAAACAGAGTAAAAGCAAAGTTTTTCTCTTAATATTTAAAAAATTTGAAATATGAACTCAGTGTTATTCTGAATTACCAAATAAAGTCTCCCAAAGTCATTAATGCTAGGACTACCTTTTTTTTTTTTTTTTTTTTTTTAATTCGGACCAGCAGG
>NDXB01000178.1:21094-48020 GCA_002631895.1 Agapornis roseicollis
TTTTTTTTTTTTTTTTTTATAATGCGGAACAGCAGGGGAATTAATGAGTACTTTTTCTTAATCTCTTATGAACTGAATCAAAATACATCTATACCATTTCCTTAGCTGTGATAAGACCTTAAATTGAAAAATAATCCAAGTTTTTAATTTAAAACTGCTTAAACTTTCAAATACCATCTCTGTTTTCTTACCGTAAGAAAAGCAAATAGCTGTCTCTAAAGCATATAAATTTCAATGTGAGGTGATGGCTTGTCAACAGCTACAGAGTAGACAAATAAATGTGACAATCTTAAGTGTCCTTAAACATGTCAGCTTGTTTATTCAGCACTGATCAACAGGAATTATATGACCTAAAGATGGAAAAGACAATTTTAACAAAACTACTCATCCTAAATTCTCCCAGCTTTTCAATTTTTCCATTTCTTTGTTGAGAAATTCCTTTTATAGCTGTCGTGGTTTAAACCCACGTAGCTCGTTCACTCATTCACCCCCCCTGGCTTGCCCTCCCCTGCTTCCAGAGAGATGGGGGAAGAACCAAAAGAATGCAACTTCCACATGGTTGAGATAAGAACAGTTTAGTAACTAAGGTATAACACAAATCACTGCTGCTACCACCAATAATAATAATGATACAGGAAAATAATACAGCATCCCATCAACCACCGACAGATAACTCACAACACCCCACCAACCGAGTGCTGACCGACCATCTCTTCCAACTACCCCGAGAGAACTAGGCCTTCCAGATCACTCCCAGTTACATCCTGGGCATGACGTGCTATGGTATGGAATACCTCTTTGGTCAGTTTGGTCCTGTCAGTACAGTCCTGTCCCTCCTTCCTCCCGGCTTCCCCTCCTCCCCGGCAGAGCATGAGGCTCACAAAGTCCTTGGTCAGGGCAAACATCGTTCAGCAACAACCAAAAACATCGGCCTTATCAGCCTTGTTCCCGAGCTAAATCAAAACACAGCTACTAAAGAGAAAAAAAACTGACTGCAACTGCTGAACCCAGGACAATAGCTCTTAATTTCTTCATCACCTAAGAAATCCTATCCTCCAAACTGCAGGTTGGAATGTCAGCAATCAATTGGAATAAAATTTTAAGGTCTTTATTGTCAATTCTTAAAATCCTAATGTATTAGGGCTGGTTAAGCTCATTAGAAAAATGTATGAAAATAAACTAGTGCTTTTATTACTCTTCTTGGCTTTTACATGAAGTTTCATCTCAGAGAAATGCTTCTGGCCAAGTTATAAACTTCTCAATTAGAGACGTATAATAAAATTGCTGAGAAAGATGTGCCGCTAGTGATATGATCTATAGCGGATAAATCGTTTTGCTGCTGTAGGCAGTGCAGGTTTTGGTACTGAAGCTTCTTAATGCAGTCTTAGGCCTAATCTTATTCATATCTTAAAATCTAATCTGTTTAATGTAGTATGAGAAAAATCTGTTCTTTGCTGAAGTCTTTGCAAATGATGGAAACATTGAAGTTCTATGGTATCTGATCTTCTGACTGGACAACTCTTTCAATGATGCATTTGCATGAGCTGGCACTACTTCACAATATAATTTCACTTACTTCATATTGGCTAAGAAGAAAATTGCCTGAGGTAAATGCTTTAAACTTTCAAATATAAGAAAAAGGCTATACTGGCTTAAATGTCTGGAATGTGGAGCACTCAGGAATATGTGTCAGTGAGCATCTAGCAGAAGTAACGCTCTCTTGCAGAGCTGTGGAGGGCTGGGGTAGTGCTTAATAGAAATTATTTCATTTGTGTTGCTACAACTATATGGAAAAGGGAGGGGAAAATATAGTGAAGAGACTGCAGGATCCTCCTGCCTGAGAGGTCATGTGAAATGCTTGGCAGACTGCCTGAGTTTCGTTTGGAAAAACAGATCTACAAGGCTTCTTGTGGCGAAGTGATAACTGCATACAATGAAATATAGAAGCTTATTCCCATTGTACTATTGTGGTACTCCTAAAAATAATATATAGTTTGGTCCTCAGTTTAATTGTTTTCATATTTTATTCACTGTTGTTCATGATCTCCGCAAGTGTAATAAAGGCAAAGCTTCTGTTTTTCCATCTTCTTGAATGTTAGGCTGGTTAGTCACAGATGATCTAAATATTATCATCTACCTTAAGACTGCTGAATGCAAATTACATTTTGTTTAGTTTTGTCTGTCTCCCAGAAAATCTTCAGAGTGCTATAGAAAGACTTAAATCCTCATTCATAATGCTAACTATATATACAAGACAGATTTATTTTTCTAGAAAGCAATTTTGTTTTGTTTGGTTTTGTTTTTCCCTGATACACACCCATGCTCATGTATTGCTATCATAAGAATGTTCTTATTTTGTGGGAAGTTTTGTTTTTGTTTTCAGTGTAGATGTGCAAGATGTGTAAATGGATGTTTCTCCATCACTGCTTAGGTTTTAATTTAAAGTCACACTTTTCTAGACATATTTTCTGTTAAATTCCAGTCTGGTATTGATTTAAAAAATTTACATCCCTTGTTCTAGACAGAAATAACTGGGAGAATAAGCCCCCTTTTAAATCTCAAATCTCATTATTCATTGGTAATTTTTGCTTCTAAGCATATACACATAAAGTGTTACTAGTATCAACTTTTCCCTATTTCATGCACAGCATAGGGTTTTATAAAATATTCTACAGAATGAAATCCAGAGCTTGTCATTATTAAAAGAATTAAGTACTTCCGATCTGCAATTGCATAAATTAGTTCCTTGAAGAAAGAGCCCTAAGGCACTACAAAGTACAGAGTGTTAGACATTGTTATAATTCATGAGGTAGCAAAACTGTCTTGTCTTCCTGTACATTTTGCTACTGAAAAAAAAAAAAATTAACCCAGAATTTCTACGTTAAAAAAATACTAAAGAGAAACTTCTGGGTTGCTTCTGTTGTTTGGGTTTCTGGTTCTGTTTTGGTTTGGTTTTTTAATTTATTTTCTGTTGGAATATATAATGATGTTGGCATCAATTTCAAAGGGCAGGTTTTCAGAGCTTTTTGAATCCTATTTATAATGGTGGATCTGAGATTGTGTGTATGTCAGCATTTGAAAACACAACAAACCTTGATGGTAGCATTATGTTAATCACAGTGCCAAATCAGTATATTAGAGATCTCCAGAATATTTTATGACATTAATATTATGGGAAATAGCCACATGCTTTATATATGTAAGCATAAACCACAAAATAAATCTTTGTATTACAAATTCCAGTTAACATTATCTATCTTCAGTTTTTCATAAATAGGGCCAAGAGCTAAATACGACGATACACATTTAATGAAAACACTGTAATCAAAAAAGCATAGAATCATAAAATATCAGGTTGGAAGGTACCAAAGATCCTCAAATATCACCTGGTCCACCTTTACTTGGCAGAAGCACAGTCTATACAAGATGGCCTAGCACACTGTCAGTTGGGGAATCCATCACTTCCCTGCAGAGACTATTCCAGTTGGAATCTGACCAAGAATAATTTGTGCCCATAACCCCTTGTCTTTTCCATGTAACTCCTTGCAAAAAAGTAGTCTGCATTTTATTGGTAGCTACCCTTTAAATACTAGAACATGGAGATAAGGTCTCCCTGAACCTTCTTTTCTCAAGGCTGAAGAAACCTACTTTCAGACTTTCGTCATATGGCTAGCTTTCCAGCCCTTTGATCATCTTTGTGGCCCCTCTCTGGACCCTCCCGAGCCTGTCCACGTCTTTTTTTGCATAGTGGGGATCAAAACCAAACTCATTATTCGATGTGATTTGTGATATTCCCCATGAGAGTTCCCTCCATAACCTTCTCAGGTACTGAAGTAAGACTGACTGGCCTAAAATTCCTGGGTTCTCCTTAAAGCTCTTGTAGATGGGGGTGACATTTGCTTTTTTCCAGTTTTATGAGACATCCCCCTGTCTCTGTGACTTCCCAAAGATTACGGCAAGCAGCCTCACAATGATGTCAGCCAGCTCTACAAACTGGGTGGGTATTCTCAGGACCCATAAATTTGTAGGGGAAAATCTCCTGAAGTAGTTCAAGTACCAAAAATATTCTTAAAAATATATTTGTAAGTAATTTTATAGTATATTTTATAGTATAAAGATTCTTGAACTTCTGTAAATATTAGTTCAATAAATGAAAGTATTCCAAGCTTAGCACAAAAAGGTAAATTTATTAAAAAAAATAAAAAAAATCACTTATGTTACTATTTTATTTAGCAGTGGATATAACTGTTAAATGTAATAAATAATGACTGCATTTTCTGAACCTGGAGAAATACATACCAGAAGATCAAATAAAAGAAGCCAAGAGCTTCATATGTATCTCTGCTGATGATCAGAAATACCTAACAGAGATTGTTCTGTGCATACAGTATTTTTATTCTGCTGTGAATGCATGGTCCCTTTAGAACTGGATTTTGTTTATCTCATTAAATTGTGTGGTTTAAATTATGTTTTAAATTATTTTCAAGTGCAGCAGTGTAGATTCTGGGGGGTGGTGGTAGAAACTCCAAATCAATATGCTTACATTGGAAAACACTAAAGCAAAGGTGTAGGTCCACAAGTGAGAAAGAACCCTTGTGGTTGAGACAGCGTCTTCTTTCATTTAGGAAACTGATACTAGCTCTACCCTTTTGTTAATATAATCTCTTCTTTTATTAAAGTTTTTCTCTGGAATGATGAAGTTAGTATATCTACGCTGACAAATATCTTCAGGACAACTTTCTGAGTAATCTTACTGGTACCAATGAGACCACTCACAGACTGATGTGCTATCGAGCAGATATACAGGCAAAATATCACAATGAAAGAGCTAAGAATCAGGAGGGGAGGTAGTATAAAATGTTGCTTTTCAGAGCAAAGCAGACTATTCACCCAGCAAATGACATTGCCAAGTGACCAACTTAAAGGGAAGTGGAACTGTCAGTGAAAAAGCCTGGTGAGTATGCCAAAAAGCCAGATGCTGCTACTGAAAAACTACCTCCCACAAACTGGCATTGGTATCTTACAAAGCTGGCACTCAGTGGTACCTGCTTTTCTAAAACACAGTCTCTCTTGAACACATTATTTTACTACTCTTCCTTGTTATCAATAAATGCATAATATTATTCTGGTTTCACTTAATTGAATTCTCCTTGGCAACTATTGTTCTTTTGACAAAGATAAGAAAAAAGAGAATAAATTTGAACACCATGGAAAAAGAAGAGTGATTTCTTTTTAAAATGCTGCACAGGGTACAGGATTTCTAAACCTTGATATTTGCTTACTGGTATAATTTATTTCCTCAATATTTTGACATTATCCAGGCATGACTGTTGGCACTAGGGTTGTCACTAGTAGGAGAAAATGAGCAATTTAATGAATTTCTGTTCTCTGAGCCACTGACAAGGTTATTGAGCCTGCTGGATGTGGAAAGGAAATTTATGGGTATTTCCGGTGTATATGAAAGGAATAAACTCTGTTGCGCTTTCTGCAGAATGTCTATATAAAGCACTTGGGAAGAAAGATAAAAACCAAAGAACATTCTCTCCCCCTCCACATTCCTGTATTTGAAATAACTCCTATACTTTATTGAGAAGGAAACTTCAAGAATTAGCCGTTCGTGTATAAAGCTAATTTTTATAGTCATGGTGAATTTCTGCTGCATGAAACACAGTTCTTACACAGTGTGAGCTGGAGAGCTGTTATGAAGACCACAAAAGGAGACACCAAAGCAGTGCTTATTTTGGACTGAACTACATCCAAAGAGGAATTTCATTGCAACCGGTCTACAACGGTAACATCCTATTAACAGGTCTAGATATAGCTACTGATGAATAGAGATTCAACAGAATCAATTGAGAAATTTTCTCTTGAACTGATGAAAATAGAACTGATATATCTAGACAGAGGTTTTCCATTTTTCTCTCATAAGAAAATTCTCTGTTGCTCATAGTGAAAAAGATAGTATGCAAACCATCATAAAATAATTACAACAAAACTGTTGACACTTCGCCTTTGCTAAGAAATGTGAATTAAGAAGAAAATGAAGTGGCTGCTGCAAAAGCAGGGAAAGCACAATATTATCAGTAGCCATATAGATCAATTAATTGTGACAGCAAATTAAACACTGCTGGTTTGGAAGAACCATTCTTAGCTCACCTGAAACATAGAGCCTTTGTGTACTTCTGATAATGTATCACCTCATATTTCCATTGAAACAAAACTACCAAGTTATAGATTGAATTGAAAGGAATATTATTTTTCCCCATTATCACTGATGTCTTAATCCATCGAAGTGTTAACATACTTCTAGTAATCTTTCATTGTTACATAATGGAAGGGGAACATCTCATGCCTGACTCATTATTTTCAATATAGCACTGAGACTGCATTAGGAATATCTGAAATGTAATAAATATGTTGTAATCAAAGGGTTCAGACTTTGCCAGTATGTTTTAAATTAACTGAAGACACTTCATTTATCAGGCATGCATTGCTATTCTCTGTTTCAGTGCACGATCACATTGGTGTACTTGGTCACCATGGACTTGTATTTGTGTGAAAATCCTGCTGGGCAGTGTGTCAGGCAGCAGTGAGAGCAGGTGGCTCTTTAAGTTGATGGCACATGTCAGGGCAGGGGCATCATGGAGGTGGGATGTGATCCCACAGCTCCCAGGTAAGGGCAGCAAAGCACGACTGTTGCTGGGAAGGAGGGTCAGATAGAGCTCCAGGGTGTCTGGGAAGAGATGTTAGAACTATGGTGGGAGCCTGGGTCAAAGAGGAGGTGGCCCCCAGACCTCAACCCAAATCACCACTATCCTACAGAAGGGCTAGCCCCCACCACCCGCACCCCATCCTTGGAACAGGGAAATAGAATCATAGAATCATAGAATGGT
Organism: Agapornis roseicollis; assembly: GCA_002631895.1. NCBI lineage: Eukaryota > Metazoa > Chordata > Aves > Psittaciformes > Psittacidae > Agapornis > Agapornis roseicollis. The sequence goes on from NDXB01000178.1 coordinate 27,988, forward strand.
TAGGGTTGGAAAGGACCTGAAGCTCATCTAGTTCCACCCCCCCTGCCATAAGCAGAGACACCTCACACTAAACCATGCCACCCAAAGCTTCGTCCAACCTGGCCTTGAACACTGCCAGGGATGGAGCACTCACAACCTCCCTGGGCAACCCATTACAGCATCTCACCACCCTAACAGGAAAGAATTTCTTTCTTATATCCAAGCTAAACCTCTCCTGTTTAAGTTTGAACCCATTACACCTTGTCCTGTCACTACAGTCCCTAATGAAGAGCTCCTCCCCAGCATCCCTAGAGGCCCCCTTCAGATACTGGAAGGCTGCTATGAGGTCTCCACGCAGCCTTCTCTTCCCAGCTGAACAGCCCCAACTCTCTCAGCCTGGGAGATGCTCCAGTCCCCGGATCATCCTGGTGGCCCTCCTCTGGACTTGTTCCAACAGCTCCATGTCCTTTTTATGTTCAGGACACCAGAACTGCACACAATACTGCAGGTGAGGTCTCATGACAGCAGAGTAGAGGGGCAGGATCACCTCCTTTGACCTGCTGGACATGCTCCTTTTGATGCAGCCCAGGATACAGATGGCTTTCTGTGCTGCAAGCACACACTGAAGCTGGCTCATGTTCATTTTCTCATCGACCACCACCCCCAAGTTCTTCTCGGCAGGTCTGCTCTGAATCCCCTCTTTGCCCAACGTAACTCATCATTTGATCTTAGAAACTGCATAACAGTTCTCCGTATCGGACTAAAGAGTTTGAAAACTGCAGGATACTTTTCATCTTTGGAAAACTGACTGAATTAAAGTGTTGGAGTATGTTCCTGAAGATACTACTGTTTTGTCTTTTTTCAAAGAGTGTTAAAGTTTCCTCTGCCCCAGACTTGAAATTAAGTAGGTAATTCTTCTATTTACTAATGCTTGTTGCACTGTGCATTAATTGAAAGATGTCTTTTCACAAAAGATTTGGTGAATAATTAGTTGATCATAAGTTAAATCTTCTCTACAAACGCATTTTGGCAACTCATAAAAGAGCATATATTTATTTCAGGGTCATATGCTACATTTCTGATGCCTAACCTCATATTTTCATTTCTATAAATACAAATACTTCAACCAGATTCTCTCTAAACAAATTGGATGACATGGGCTTTTAAGAAAATGGTGAAACATACTGAAAGATAAAAATGTCATTGATACGTGATATGGAGTAGTTGTTATTGCAAGTGTAAACATCCTTTATGCGTATTGTATATAAGAAATTGTTTGAAATTTGGTCTTCAACTCTTCTATTTCCAAAGCTTCAAGAAATTGTGAGTGTTACACACACTCAAACTCCTAATACAGTGTGAAAAAAAAAATCATCTTTATGTAATTAGATTCAGGTAGAAAACTATCTTTATGTGAAATCACTAAATTCAAATAAAGTTCTTGAAGACATAAAGCAGTGTTACCAACTTACTTTAAAAGCAAACATATATTCAAATATACAAAAGGCAGTGTAGGTGAAAATAAGTATAATTTTATATATTTTAAATATTTTAAAACTAAGATAACTTTATATTTGACTGTCAAAAATATACAGAAGATAAAAAAGTTGTTTAGGTAATGTAAATTATTTTTTTCTTAATGTATTCCCCAAATAAATTGTTGTCCATTACTTTTAATGTAGATTTCCTTTACAAAGTGGAAAATCAGTGATTTGAGGCTTAGAGGACAAAGAGAAGTACACCACAAAAACTTCATTTTGAACCTTGATAAACAGTTCATACTCACATGCAATAGAGATGACTACAGTTCTCCATTTCAACAAATTTATTGGAAGAATTATTCTGTAAAAACTAGAATAGTGGTCACATACTATAGCAATATTTGATGAAAAATAAAAAATGGGTATGTGTAACCTTCAATTTTATTAAAAGCACGATATTAAAAGAAGTTTTGCTTTATACCTCTTTCAGAATTTTCTGTTGAATTAATTTTCTCAAAAAAAACCCCATAATTTTCACATTATTATAGTTTTCCAGGAGATATTTTAATTTCTTCTATGTGTCTTCATTTTCCATTGGGAACACAGAGCTGAAATATGTGTCTTCTGATAACATCAACCAGTACTATTTTATTTTTTCTTTAAATCCTCAATATTTATTCATATCAATTTGTCCTGGGTTCAGCAGTTGCAGTAAGTTTTTCTCCTCTTAGTAGCTGGTGTTTTGACTTAACCCGGGAACAAGGCTGATAAGGCCGATGGTTTTGGTTGTTGCTGAGCAATGTTTGCCCTGACCAAGGACTTTGTGAGCCTCATGCTCTGCCGGGGAGGAGGGGAAGCCAGGAGGAAGGAGGGACAGGACTGTACTGACAGGACCAAACTGACCAAAGAGGTATTCCATACCATAGCACGTCATGCCCAGGAGGTAACTGGGGGTGATCCGGAAGGCCTAGTTCTCTTGGGGTGGTTGGAAGAGGTGGTCGGTCAGCACTCGGTTGGTGGGGTGTTGTGAGTTATCTGTCAGTGGTTGATGAGATGCTGTATTCTTTTCCTTTATCATTATTATTATTGGTGGTAGCAGCAGTGATTTGTGTTATACCTTAGTTACTAAACTGTTCTTATCTCAACCTGTGTGAGTTGCATTCTTTTGATTCTCCTCCCATCTCTCTGGAAGCAGGGGAGGGCAAGAAAGGGGGGTTGAGTGAGTAAACGAGCTGCGTGGTTGGGTGTGTTTAAACCACGACACAATTTCACAAACATAAAGCTGCATTCTCTCATGGTTCATTGTACTGTTTTTTTATATTTTTTTCTGATTTTCTTTCTTTTATACAGGTGAATCTTTGTCCATTAGAAAAGATTTCCCTGGTTTTTCTAATTAAAATTACTTCGAGGGTGTTTTCTTACATTTTTACTAAAACTAGTGCTAAATCCTAGTGTACTTGTCATTTTCCAGTGGTTTCTAGATGCTGTGCCCATATAATTTTTCTGCATGTTCTGCACTGATAAGCACTTTCTCAGTATGTGATAGAGGTCAACTAAACAACGTACAGAAGGTAAAGAAGGGAATCATGTGCTTGGAGGATTGAAAGAAGGAATATAAAGCATACCTTTATATTTATCTGCTATGACCCCTACTTCCCCAGTAGCAAGTGAGCAATCAGTGAGGACAAATAGGACATAAAATAGCTATTTAATCTTGTGTTCCCCTCCCATATTTGTGGGCCCTCTCCAAAACAGATAAGCTGTAAATTATCCACCATGGAAGTTATACGAACATTAACTGGCAAAATAAAACCCTAGGATAAATTGTTTATTTGGACCAGAAGATTCACACAAATTACAGCATACAGACAGTTATCAGAAAAATATTTGTGTCATTGCTGCAGAGGAGGAGGTTTTGATCTAAAAACAGATTATTTTGCGGTTTGAAAAGTAGTTACCTGCATATGACAGCAGATTGTGTTGATGATATTAATGGAATGAAACCCAGCACAGGAAAATTCAGAAGCTTAAAGAAAATGCACAGTAGGTGTGGTTCAGTTTATTTAACTTAAACGAAAATACTCCACTTACATTTTGCACTTATATTTCTTCACAATATAAAAATATAATGCAAATCAATATGTAAACTAAGAGTCACAGTTCGATTAGCATAACCCTCCCTCTCATCTTCATTATTTAACAGATTAATATATTAAATAGCTCTGAACATCCTTTATCTATGCAGACATATGTATGAATAATAAAACAGATGGTCATTTCCTTTGTATATACACATTGGACTGAATTTGTGAATGCAATGTCAACTCATAATTGAGTTGAAATGCTGTAACATCATTTTTTAAAGAAAGCTGTCTTTTCTGATTATTACTTCCTGATTCAAATTACTGAGAAAGATTAGAGGGATCCCTGAAATTAAAAAAACAAAGATATCTCATTACTACTAAGATGGGAAATTTCCAGTGATGGGGAGAATGTAATTTGCTGTATACTTTGATCCATGGTTAAGCAAAATATTGTCTCATGATGGTTGGTTTGATTTTTTTTCCTCTGGGGCATTCTGCCCCCAATTGCAAAGTACATATTTTTGGAAAGACATACATAGTGATACTCATGGAAATTTTTTTTCTTTCTATGAAAACTGTGGTAGCAATGTCTTCTGGACTGAGATTTATGGTCAAAACCCTCAAGGAGACAAGTTAACTCCTGTATTTTGCATTGCATGTGTGGTATGTCTACAGAACTAAAATATTATTTTTTCATTGTTGTGTGCTCATTTCTTCATGTCAGTCAAGGGTATGTGGTATATTTCACACAGGCTAATTACTGCCATAAGCATGCTTTCAACTGCACATCATGAGAGTCACAGTGCCTGCTGTGCACTTCCACAAAACTGCGGTGGACAACATGGCAGAAAGTAATGGTCTGAAACAACAGGAGCACATGCTTCCTCCTAGGTATCTCCTGGATATATTACTGTATACATCAACTGCATCTCACTGTAGCTGGTAACTGTCCACTTAATAGTCACATAGTCAGCATGGGTCTGGTCACCACTCTTTTGGCTCAAATAAGCGGCCACAGACTCGCATCATTTCCAAAATTATGTTAATTCCCTATGTAGGATACAACTTATGCCCTATGGGTTTCCATCTGTCATCCATAGATCATTAGACACAAGTTTAACTAGTAAATTACTTTGTCCATGAACTAGGTACTCAAAGTTCAGACATCATCAGAACAATGTGTGAGTTTAAATACTATATTTGCATAGTTTCTGACTTGGATTTCCTCATCAATGTTTTACACATAACTTGTTTTAACTGAAAATATTTCAGTTGTCAGATAGCCTCTTTTCCAGTCTTTAGAGTATTTCATTTTAAGATATGATCAGTTCATGTGTAAATGCACATTGATGCAAGTCTAGGGTGGTATCTCTTAGAGAAAGAAGCAGAAGCCAAGAAAACAGACTTGAGTGGAAGTATTACAGACATTTTGAGGAAGGAAGTACAAGATTCTGCTCCTTAGAAACGCCCCAGTGCTGAACAGAGAAAAAGCTATGACCAGAACCAGGTGACTGTTTTAAATTGCAATATGGAAATGTAGAAGACAGCAGTTTATGTAAGACTGGAAGATACATATAATCACTTTTAACTTTTTTTTCCATTAACTGAACATGGCTGCTTTACAACTCACTTCTGAATTTGGCCAGTCAGTGAAAATAAATAACATGGAAGTGTTTCAGCTGACACAGAATTTCACTTGTGAGTCCACATGCAGGGCTCACTAGCAGGTCTAATATTAAAGTGACCCTCTCATATCACTTGCTGAAATATGTAGCTGGGATCCTTGATCTTGCTGGGGAGTATTTTCCCTTCAATTTTCATCATATATGACAGGAAGTTTAGTTATGCAAGCAGTATGGTCTGGTAGATTAAAATGGATTATAGCTTGGATTTAGAAGTCACAAACTTGATGATTTTTCTCTGGAAAACTCCAACAGAATTTGAACGAAATACACTTTCACATGAGTACTCTAAAAGTATGTATTTTACTGGGAAATTATAAACCTTTTGTTGAATCTTGGAAAGACCGTACTAAATTTCACTGTAGTGACATTGTTTTAAAATTTAGAAGTTGATTATTTTATATTAATTTATATTCAATTTCACAGGAATTTGACCTAGTGGAGTTAAACACCATATTATCAGGTGAATAGAATAAAATCTCATTGAAGTCAAAAGGAAATTCTGATCGCACTTTGTGGTAAGTGTATTATGCATCTATCTCTCCAATAAGAGGATGAGACCTATTTGGATTCTATGAGTGAATGTTCACTAACATGCATGCTGCATATGCAAGTGTTTGTTAAACTTTAAATTTAATTTTTCTCAGTATGCTGCACTATTTATTATTATAGTTCTAACAGCTGATTATCTTCCACCATTTTGTATCTATCCGTATTTTGAAATACTATAGTTGTTCTAAAAATCATAAATATCATCAGTTGGATTCCTCAATTTTTTAAATTTTCCTGATGGAGGGTGTCATCTTGTTTTCCTACAGTAGAAATGAAAATGCTCCAATCAGCAAGGAAATCTGTGGGGTGCCCTAAGTGAAAGTTGTTTATTTCAAACATTTTAATATGATGTTAGTAACAGACCAGTAATTACTGTTGTTCCTGTAATTATTTCTTAAGCTTGTATATCATTAAAACTAGAATGAGAAGTTTGTGAGTCTTCAGAGAACTGAGTGCATAGATGTTAGTACATATAGTTTGCATGTGAAATCTAACTATTGCCTTTTCCCTAGTATGAACACTTTAATAATGTCATGTAACCAGTTTTAATCTCTCAGTATTTACGTTATCTCCAGGTCTAAACATCCTGAACATATGTAAAAATTCAGTACCTCATTTCACAGGTTTTTTTGTCCTGGACTTCAGAAAAATGTTTTTCACTAGAGGGTGGTCAGTCACTGAAACAGACTCTCCAGAGAAATGGTCACAATACCAATCTAGTCAGAGTTGAAGGATCATCTTGACAGTGGTCTGTTTAATTTTAGGTAGTCCTGTGAGGAACAGGGAGATGGACTTAATAATCCTTATGTGTCCCTTCCAACTTGAGACATTCTATGATTCTACATTACATCTCAAAAATTTTCTTAGTACTTGTCTTGATAGTAGTCCTTAATGTAGGTTCATATAGGCAGACCAGAAATATAAAAATAAAAGAGAAAGGAAGAAAAAGGAAAAAAAAAAAAACAAACAAAAAACAAAAAACTAACAAAACAGATTCATGTCTCTTGTAGCAATTCTATTTACTATAGTTTTGTAACCTATCCAAAATGCAATTTTATTGCTGTTGGCTGTGTTTTCTGTCTCACATCTTACAGGGTTTCTTATCCTATCGTGACTAAGACTGATAGGAGAATTAGGTAGAGGGGACATCAGAACACATGTAGGGTAGCCTGGGGCTGAAAAAAGTAAACTACTAATTCTTTAATTTGGATGGAAATGACACCTCAGCTAAGCCAGGAGCAAAACTCCTTTGATGAATGGGAGCTGAACAAGCAGTTAGGTTTTTGTGTTTGTAATACACAATGCCTGTTTATAAAAGGTGCTGTTGATATTTGCTTAATATTTTTTTCTTATTTCCATAGGCTGTATTAAATCTTTGCAGGCCTTCATCATGAATTATTTTAAACATTTTATAAAAGGCCAGATTGAAGAGGTCAAACTTTTATATTCTACATGTACTTTATTTTATGCTTGACTGTGAGAATGCATACTATGGGCAATGAGAAGTATGTCTTGCATTTCTACAGAAGACTAACTTACTTTGTTTAAATCAATAGGGTAAAATCATTCTTCCATCCAATGTGTTTGCACTGGGGATAAATTTCACTGGTGTTTTGCAAATAAAACACAGCTGAAAATTAAGAATTGCTGCTGACTGTTCAATATCTTAAAAGCAGTACATTTTAATGTGATTTTGATTCATGTCTTTTTTTTTCAACTTGTATGATCTAGAGCTTTACAAAAACTAACAATGAAAATGATGCTATGTAAGGTTGTATTATTCCATTTTAATAGTACGGTAAACAGTTGGTTGCATTAAAAAATTGAGAAGGGATCGATAAAAACAAAAGCAACTGAACAGCAGTGGTTAATTTGTTTGTTCTATGAATAGGAAGGAAATCCACTAGCTATTTTTCACTTAAAGAACATAAACAGTAGAAAGAAGACATCATGATATGAATTTACAGGTATGTTGTTTTGGTAGGAAATTGGATATTCTGTTGAGTGATTGAACTATACATCTACGTCATGTTGTTATGTATAGCTTCTTATATTAATTACATGTTTGGTGCATTTTGGGAACACCATTATGTTTCCACTGAATATGTTATTGATTCACAAGTAGATTTTTCTACTTTTATTCATGTTATTTAGTAGAACATTGTTCTATTGTCTTTTTGGAAACAACTGGCCAGAGCTAAGGAGACTGAGACATCTCTATTCTCCTTCATAGCCTTTCTTTTAACACTCAGTTTTCTCACAATTCAAGTAGCTGAATGTTGGCTAAACAAAACCTAGCAATAGAGTTAGAATTGAATAGTTTTAACTTACCTGTTTTAATAAAAATGAGATCTCTACTAAGGTTTCAAAATGTTACATTTTGTCATTGGAGAAACTGTGCTATTGCAGTTGGTGTTAATGGCTCAAAATTTCGATCTTAGGCTGTTGTGTGAACAAGACATATGCAGGTGCTTTACGATGCAAACAGACTAAGGAAAGTCAGATGAAGGAGTAGCTCAATCTCTTACTATTTGTTGCAGACTTTTGTGTTTCTCATTGATGTATGTAAATCTGTCACTCTCTCATACACTGTTTAATCATACACAGCTACACCTGTGAGGCAAAGATGTAGAAGACTGCCAGTTTCCTAATTTACCCAAGTCTACAAAGAGATGAGTGGCCTTAATCTTTTTATGTATTTAAATATTTTTTGTGCTACATCACCTGATAAAATTGCCTAAAGTAATGGAGAAAATCAAAGCAGGAAACCGATTCTGCATCTACCAAGATAGCTCTGTGACCTTTGAACAGGCCTTCCCTTTTCATCTGATCTGTAGAGTAATCTCCAGTTGAGAGACCTATATTTGCATCACACAAAGCTGAAGATCAAAACATTAAAAAGCTTGCTTCATATACAGAGCTGTGTTAACAGAATTCAAGTGCCTAGCTAAAGTGATTCAAAAGTGTCGCTAATATTCATGGATATAATTTTTTCTGTTAACTTGAATAGCCACGAACACTTTGCTGAAGAATTGACCAGTAGTATATCATACATGAAAGGATTGTTACTTGTTCTTAAAATCTCCCACTGCCTCCATAGATTTTACAGGCAAGGTAAGTCATAGCCACTGAGAAGGCACTATAGGCTGTCTACTACTGCCTAGCCAAAAGCAAAAAATGAGAGTTGATGAAGATGTGCCTATACTGAAATCTTAATTACTGTGCATGGGTACCCTGTGATGGCAGAATGATGTAAACATTCCCAGCCTTGTTTAATATATGTTTCTTTCGAACCATGGCTTGAAAGCAACTGTAAGAATTATTTTTCTTATTTGATGGAATAATAGATGAATACTATACCTTGGCTACATAGGAGGTACAATCCCTGTGGAAGTTTAAAGCACTTCAGGTGTGGTTCTTAACAGAGATGGTGAGAGTGTTCTATATATTTGTTATTCATCAGAGTAAAAAAAAAAAAAAAAATCACATAAGTAAAAAATTATNNNATGAATACTATGGCTACATAGGAGGTACAATCCCTGTGGAAGTTTAAAGCACTTCAGGTGTGGTTCTTAACAGAGATGGTGAGAGTGTTCTATATATTTGTTATTCATCAGAGTAAAAAAAAAAAAAAAGTCACATAAGCTACAGATTATCAGAAAACCGTATCATACATCATAATTTCTCATTAAGTAAGTCCATATGGTTCCACTTTTAGTTTGTTTTTCTTCCAAAAAATAATTGTGACTAGGAATTTGTTTCTCCATTGGTGCTGTTAATTCATATGGCTGCTCACTGTGAACTGGATCAGTGTCAGACTTCCAGATTTCTGGTTTTCAAAAACTGTTTTCTAGATTTCTTTAATCAAACACCTCAAAATCAATCCTTTTTTATTTTTTTTTCCTTGTTAATAGAAGTCAGTATGCTAATTGAAAACAGATGTCTTGTATACGCTTAGGGGTATATTATGCTAGATTTTAATGTTTGTGCAGTTTGTAAGGTGATGGTCAATAAACCATTTTTTTAGTTGTATTTTCAGTCTAATCTGTAGTGACCATCTGTATATTCTCTGCTAGAGTGTTAAACAGTAGGGGTGAAATGCTGTCTCTTTTGAAGTCAGTGGCAATATTACAGTGAAGTTAAGAAAAGCCACGATCTCACTCTCAATTTTCATCTCTGTTGTCTTTATAGAAGTGTTTCTGCCTGTTAAATAAATCTAGCACTGAATATTACAAATTGGGTGACAAGTTAGGTGAGATTTAGGAATGTGTAACAGTGGTCTTTATTATATTCTGAATATGCACAATACTTTATGCTTTTCTTAAAATGTGTGTGAGAAGATGGCTGCAGAGGCAAGCTGCACATCCAATTCAGTTTTCCTGAGCTAGACACTGTCCAAGTGGCAGTTATTATCCTGTTTTTCTCTTGCTGTGTTGTTTCTATATGTAATGTTTATCAACTGCAAATGGCCTACCCAGGGAAGCAGCAAAAAGGATAAAAGGGAGCAGTAGAGAAGGCCCGTAGTAAGTATTGCATACTTCTATTTTTTTATAAGAACACTTTCCATTGATCTCTGTCTGTACTGGATGAAAATATGGTTTTAATTCTGCCCTTGAAACATTGAACAAATAATTTTGTCAATATGCTGTCATTGTCAAACATTTCATAGATGCAGAGTCTGCATGCAGCTCTAAAAACTTTCTAATGATAATAAAAATGACATCCTTTTTGCTTTCAATATCCTTTTTCATTGATCAGATTAGAGTGAGGGATTTTTTTTATCCACCATGTGGATGGTTCACCACATATTACCCAACATGTGCACTTAGTTTCTCTTTCTACTCAGATAAACCTGATAATTCTACCACACTTAATAAAATATTGTATTGAATTGTATTACCTAGTGATCTGCCTCAGATCAGTATTGCAGGAAAGTTTATTTATATGTCTTTAAAGTTCATCCTAATCTCAAAGTAAGTTTGTCAACCTGCCAGTTTGTTCCTTTTTTCCTTCTTTTTTTAGTACTTTTTTTCAGAAATATATGCACATAACTAGAATTTCTACAATATTTTCTGAAAATGTGTTTTCAATAATGTGAGGAATTTTGCACAAGAAGCTGTGCCAACAGATCTGGTCAAGAGCATTAACATCCTGACCCTTATCAGCTGCAAACCATGGGAGTCAAGAGGAATTGAAGTTAGAACTCAGATAATTTCCAAGAACTGTAGATACTGAAACAAAGACGTTACTGAAGACAAAGATGAGATGTTGCAACCCGGGACTTTCCAAAGTGCTAGTGAAAAGTTACCAATGTGGGCCACGGGGACAAAGAATGAGTGTTCAAGGAAAATGGGAAGCAGCAATGTAGCGGGAAGTGGTAGGAGAAAAATGTGCTTATACATCTGGGTACAAATAAGTTGATCAAGCAAAGGATCGTGGACAATAATGTGAATGGTTGAAAGGGTGTGTGATCAGTAATGTCATTGGCTGGAAAAAGTGCATGATGTTGCGTGATGGAAAAGTACCGAGAAGAACTAACCGTTATTAACCTCTAGGCAGGAGTCTATAAAAGCTGTAAACTCAGTCAATAGATGATTTCGGTTGCACCACAACTGCAGTCTGTGCCTCAGTTGCCACACAGTAATAGAAGTGCTATTAGTGATGATTTATTGTTATTTTTTTTTTAAATTTTCTTATCATAAGCAATAAGTCATCTGCATCTATTTTTATTGCAAATGTTATTGCTATTGTTATTGTTATTACTATTGAGGTGGGAAGGGATAAAAGAGAGTATGATCCAATAGAGCATAAAGTATTCTCTATATATGGATACTTGCTTTCTGTGACTGTTTGCAAACAATTATCATGCCCTTTTCTTGGTAACTCATAATAATTAAGTTTATTTGAAGGACCAATTCCTCAAGTCTGTGAACATCCAGGCAGGTACTGGAGGAATGAGATCCATTCCATTGTAAGAGAAGATGACATTGGAGACAGCATGAGGAACCTCAACATAGGACTAGTCCCTGGGACCTTAGAAGATGTGCCCTAAGGTCCCTAAGGAAATTGGCTGATGTAGTTGCTAAACCATTCTCCAACACGTTTTAAAAGTCATGGCAGTCAGCTGAAATCCACAGTGACAGTGGAAAAGGGAATATCACGCCCATTTTTTGAATGGGTAATAATGGAGAACCCTGGGAACTACTGACAAATCCATATCACAGAGCAGATTCCCTTGGAAAACATGCCAATAAGTATGAAAGAAAGCGAGGTGATTAGATATAGCCATCATAGCCTTCACCAAAAGCAAATTGTGCCTGACTGAACCAGTGGCATTCATTGATCAAGTGACTGCATCAGCAGACAAGGGAAGAGCTATGGAAGTCATCTATCTGGACTTCTATAAGGCCTTTGGTACAGTCCCTTACAATGTCCTGGACACTAAGTTGGAGAGATATGGTTTTGGTGGATGGACTATTTAATGGATAAGGGACTGACTTAATGGACATGCCCAAAGAGTCTGTCAATGGCTCTATGTCCAAGTGCAAACCAGTAATGAGTGGTGTCCCTCAAGGGTCCATACTGTGACCAATACTGTTGGATTAAGACCTTCATCAGTGACATATACTATTGGACAGAATGTGCCTTCAACAAATTTACAGATGACAATTAATATGCTAGAGGAAGGGATGACATACAGGGGGGCTCCGACAGGCTTGAGGTACGCAAACCACATGAACTTCAGCAAAGCCAAGTATGAGCTCCTTCACCTGAGCCAGGGCAAACCCTCAAATCAGTACAGACTAAGTGAAGAATGGACTAGAAGCAGTCCTAAGCAACCTGCAGAAAAGGACTAGAGTATACTGGTGGATGAAAATATTGGGCATGACCTGGCAGTGTGCACTTGCAGCCCAGAAAGCAAATCATATCCTGGGCTGCATAAAAAGAAGTGTGACCAGCTGTTTGAGGGAGGCGATTGTTCCCCTCTACTCCACTCTGGTTAGACCTCACCTTGAGTACTGTGTTCAGTACTGTCAATAGACATGGACCTGTTAGAGTAAGGTCCAGAGAAGGGCTATGAAAAATATCAGATTGCTAGAACACTTCTAGGAAGAAAAGCTAAGAGAGTTGTAGGAACTGGTTTCTCTTTTAAGTGATGCTTACTTGTAATATTTATGTACATTCTCTTAAGTTTCTGTTTCTTGGGGGTGGGGCACAACATGACACTACACATGACGCCTGATTGTATAGGAGTTAAGGACTGAAATAAAAGTTCATTTTATTTTACCTTTGCTCTTCACATGTGAAGGAGAAAATCATTCGTGAAATAGGAAATCATACTGGGAGTCCTATATGCAAGCATTGCAATGTGGGCAGTTTTGAAAAATGCAGTTTTCTGTTCTTAGGTTCCATTTAATCCTACATTTATTACAAAATGAATGAAATCTGAATTCAGATAAAAAAGTGATATGGAGGAATAATAAAGGTCCATATATTGATAAAGACTCATTTGCGTAATTGTTCCAAAAAATATACTTCATATATTAACATGTATAGAAATAAGCAAGTAATTAAATTCAGTTTCTAGTTGCAAAAATTTTTCAGTAATAAAATCTGGAGAAAAGTAAGAAAAAAAAATAATCAGCAAATCATGTTATCTATCCAGTCATTGTCAATATGAGATTAATGGTGTTAGAGAAATTAAAGTGAAACACAGTGAAGAGTCACTCTGTATTCTTGGCTGTGAAGTGTGCCTTTGCGAGTCACCTCTCTCTAGCATCTTGGAATGGATCTCCTGGTGGAGACAAAGCCACAAGGCATGTAAATCACAGGAAACAGACAAGTTTGCAATTACCTTCTGAAAGTGTTTATCTGGGATATTCAAAATCACTTCCTACTTCTTTGTAATCAGAGGTGAACAGAGATATCTGCAGATATCACTGTTCACAAGTGGAAAAAGCCTCTCTGGAAAAATTGGGAAAGATGTAAGAGGTCTCATCAAGCTCTCAGCAGACTGCTGTGGGTGACAACAAAGAAATCTACCTTGATTTTCAAATGGCTTTTAACAACAGTGTCTCATCAAAGTGACCGGTACTGTAGAATTTACTACAACATAGTCCCCATATGAAATGGTAAAACTTTAGCTAATTAAAATCATATAGATATTGTCTTACCTTTCTTAATATAGATGTGATTTATACCTGGATGCTATTTAATACTGTAGACACGGTATGCCAAAGTATATTTAATTTCATCTAAAAGCAGGTAAAGTACTTAAGGAATACTCAAGGGCTTTTTTTAAGAAACAGAGGTACATACACTCTTTTGCATTGAGTTTTCATTCATCTTGAGTCCAGTGAAAACTTTAAATCAGAAAGTTTGTGAGGGTGATGATTGAACTACATGTTTGGAGCTTTATATCTCTGTGAAATGTTAAAATATGTAGTCAAAAATAACAGTGAGAAAAGCACAGAAGGTATAGTGTAGTGAAACTTTGCTCAGAATGTGGGTGGTTCTGTAGAACTAAAAGATAGTTGGAGATCATTGTAAAAGAGCATTATGGTATTTGAACTGAAGTGAAACCAAAAGAATAATTCATGTCATAAAAAAGAAAATCACATATACTCTGAAGTCTGATGGGAATATTTCCACTGCATCCTGGACATATAAGAAAATGGAAAGAACTATGGATAGGAATTCCATATGGACAGGATTTTTTGCACATTCATCAGAAAAGAATTATGAGCAATACCTAGCTGATGACTGTAGCCTTCAGTTGTTCACCAGCACAACTCTACAGTGTTTATTTGCTACTCTTTGTAGCAGACTTTTGTTCAAATAAAGAATGATGGGTAAGATCCTATAGTATTAGTATAAATGTTAAGAACAACACAAAAAAAAAATTGTATGTTACAAATTTTTTTAAAAAAGAAACATTTGCATAACATTAGTGTATAAATTTCTATAAACATCATACCAGGAACTTGATTAGGTCATAAATAAGCTGTAAATTAAAAAGTTCTGTATTCATAAGAAGAAGAAACCAGTTAACAATCTGCCTAATATGAAAGGCATGCTCTTATATAAGTTTGAGGTTTAGAGAATGATTCAATCACCACCTTAAAAATCTTCATAGTGATAAGAACTTGAGCCAAATGAGAATTTGAGCCAAAATAGGATAACCACATAAGAAAACTTTCTGCAAAACAGAGACAATAGTTTGTGTAAAGATTTTTTTATATAAAATAAGCAAAATTCTGTGAATCCTTGCTTTTACCAAAAATAAAATTAGCATGACTGTTCAAGTAGTTATTTCAGTATTAAAAATAACCCATGGGAATTGATAAAGGTTTGTGAATTAGACTAGGCAGTGAGTTTGTTTGGCATGTGTAAGGGTTCAGATGTGTGATGGTACTTTTGACTTATCTTTGCTTCTGACATCTGCATAATCTGTATTCCTAAGACAGACACATATTGCACTGTTGGTCTTTTTTTGCTTTATGAAGTTATTGAGATGTTTTTATTGTGTTTGACAGAATATATCATTTTTAGAACAAAGCTAAATTTGTAGTGACTTGTGTATTTTTTCAGTAGCAGTAACAGCCCAGTTCTTAACTTCAAAGAATGAAGCATTCAGAGACTTGCTTTATTAAAAATACAATAAATAAAAAGAAAAAACCCTTGAGACAACTCAGATGTCCACTGAAATTAAAGTAGGTGGCCTGATGTTCCATGAGTGAGAAAACAAAAACCTTAAGTGTGAATAATATCAACTCTCACTGGTAAACTTAGAATTGAGAAGTATTTTAATGCCTGAAAGTCCCCACTTTATTTCCTGCAGCAAAATGTTTGATTTCTGACAGGTGAAATGAATTATATTACTTATTGAGGTTCTACAAAGTCTTACTCTTCTCTGGTCTGTATCACAGACAGACAAACATATCTTCATACATCCTTATGGTGTAACAGAATAAAATGTGTCACTCAGACTTCAGGTGGTTTTTTTGTTGTTGTTGTGGGGTTGTTCATTTTCCAATTTAATGCAAAATTTAAAAACTTGCAAGGTTTTGAGAATATTGGAAAATTATACCATGGTGCAAACTGAATGGATCAATATGATTGGAAAGCATATTTTCTGTAAAAATGGTAAAAAAAATATATTATTCTTTAACTAATATGAAAAATTTGTCTTCAATTGCTGAATAGTAACCATGTTTGAAATAGAATCGTAGAATCATAGAATAGTTAGGGTTGGAAAAGACCTTAAGATCATCTAGTTCCAGCCCCCCTGCCATGCGCAGGGACACCTATGTGCAACCACTTGGGAAAAATATAGTTGTTGTTAAATGCATTGAAATATCATTGGGAAAAAGCAAAACTTACTTGTAGCAGAGTTAAGCATAAGAACCCACACATCTGTCTCAGGTGACAATATACTGCAACATACAATGAAGAGGTAAAAATATATTAACTCATAAAGCTGTGACATCCTTCTTGATATTTTCTGAGTTAAGGTCTCCTTAAAATCCTCAGTGTTTTGAGTTCTTCCAGAACAAAGGTAGTTTAGATGTTTTTACAAGCTTTCCTCTCTCCCAGCTTTCTAGTCTTAATCTTGAGGGGATGCCTGTGCCCTGCCATTTGAGATATAGGTGTACTATGGGGAATTCCTTGGTATCCTTGAGATCTCGATGCCTTCATGCCTTGGAAGTCTTCACCCACCACTGCGACTGAGCACAGAAGCTTTTTCAAAAGCACACAGAAAACCTATTGGCAGGCTGGAAAGAAAAAAAATTGTTGCTGGCAGAAGAAATCCAGAAAGTAAGCAGAGAAAATGAAATATGATCAGGATATCAGCTTTCCCAATGCACTCCTATGGAAATTTTAATGACTGTGAATGGCTACACACATCTTATGAGAAAAGAATAATTTAGAACAATTGGCATAATTTAGTCTTTTTAGGATTGGTTTTACAGTTAATCTTACCTTAAAAAGAAACACCACGTGTATTTTGAAAACTGTTATTAAGAGATGGTACAAGGTTTTCCTGTAAAAATACCACTTTTCTTTTGACATGCTGGAAAAAGAAAGAAATATTTTACACAGTTTGTAAATAATTAATTTTAGGCATATGAGTTTCAGTAGGATTAAGCACATCTCTTTTTTTTTTGTTTTGTTTTACTGATTTGGGCTAGAGACTGCTTTGTACAGAGAGCATAATCTAGAAATGTCAGAAATATTTTATCTTTTATGTGCCATATGTCTGTAAACATTTTAACTAATATCTTCACATTCGTTTACATGGCTCAAAGATTTAATTAATACAAGAAAGTTAATCTGGATTTGCAGAAAAAGCATGAATGTCAAGCAACAAAATACTCATGCATTTGCTTGTTTGCTTTCTTGTTTGCTTTTCTTCTACCTTTCTTTTCTTGTTCACGTTAAATTATTTTGAGCCTATTTGTATTTAATGCTACAACTACATTAATTTTTATTTCGCAGTTTACCCATAATGAGACTGGAATTGAAGGACTATATTGTCCTTCCCCGCTTGGTAGGTGTTTGGTTGATCACATTCTGCGTGGTCAACAGGAGAAACCACTGGCTCTCCTGAGGTTGGAAACTTCCCTAAAATTGTATCAGGAGGAAGAAAAGTGGGGGCACCTTCTTATTCTTATAAAAGATATGAAGTAGAGGGATAAAAGGAGAAAGAGAGAGGAAGAAAACAAAGCGGGGCTCGCCACCTCATGGATCCAGTGACACCTTCTTGGTCAGCGAGTGGAAATTCGTCCAGTGGTAGCCCTTTCAGTTGCAGTCCTTGCACCCAATGAGTCCTGCTGGCATCCAGTGTGGAGGGGTATACCACCCAGCTCCAGGACAGCTTCTTTTTATAGGGTCAGGCTCTATTGGAACCATCCCACAGGTGGAGACTCATTCTCAGGGGGATCTGGTGAGCTCTGGCCCAGTCCATGTTGTGCCCTGATGGGCGCTGCATGGTCTGTGTCACTACTTCTTGACAGTTTGTTGCTGTCTCTGGGCAGTTGATCTTCATGGCCTCAGTGCAGACAACACAGGAAAACCACCCGCACCCTCCTGGAGCTCAATTGCTGCTCTGCCTCCCGCCGTTTGCCTAACCGATAATGAGCTGACAGTTCCTTCTCTTTTGGGGTTGTTTTGGGACAAACACAAAAAAGGGCCTCTTGACCATCACGTAGTTTTTTTACTTAACTGTCATTATAAAGATCAATAAATATTTTTTATGCCATTTCAAAATACTAAAGATAAGAGCTGAGACAAGGTTAAGACTTATAAAAGTCTCAGTAATTTCTATGAAATTACTGTGGTCTAATGCCCCCCCACAGACCAAGAACTCTCAAGTCAATTTTCTGTGAGAACATAATTGGATGTACTGTAGGTGTATAGCATATCTATGTTGTTTGGCATTTTGTTTTGACCAAAAGTTATGGTAAATATGCTGCAATTAAGATAATCCTCAGTGGATATCTTCAAATCAATCATTTGAGTAAGTCCTTATTTGAAAGAATTCATACATTTGACATAATATCAATAATGAGATGAAGAAATATAATTTGGATGCACATTTCTAACCTTACAGTATTGGCTTTACAACTACATGGCATCCCACAAAACAAGATAGACACTGTAGAAATTATGAGTGCTTCTTTAAAAGAAAAGCATCAAGATTCAGAGTGAGGAAATAATCTTTTAATTCCCAGATTCATTTTTCTTAGTGAAAAAGACCTTCTAGATCTGCATGCATAAATGGAACCACAGGAGAGGCAAACAGTTTGCCTTTTCTATCGTACTTAGATGATACCTTTTTGATTCATCACACCTGAGACATTCACAGATCAGTCTTGGGTCTAACTTAACTTCAGCCTTCTAGCAGCACTGCTAAAACGCATCACCATGACTAAATAAGTGATCTACAGAACTGCTGAAATCTGTACTGTAGATTAGAAAAATAGTGGTTTATACTTGTGGGCATGTTTTGGTAAGCAACATTACTCTTACGCTAGCCTTCTAAACTGTTAGTGATTTTTTTATTTTTTATTTTTTTTCTTAAACCTGTAACTTGCCGCTTTGGAATCAGAGAAGAGGCTTCCTGTGAGGCAACACAATGACAGACAGACTTTTTTCAAAAGTACTATTCAGTTGGTGAATGTTGATAGTCTGGACACAAAAGACGCATGAATTTCCAGGAACAGAGTTTTCTTTCAGCAGCTCTTAAAAATAAATAAATAAATAAATAAATAAATAAATAAATAACTCTTTAGCTTGCATTTTTGCTGTCATTCATCTGATATGATCTGGTTTTGAAAATTTATAGTCATGTTTGTGTTTTTGCAGGGTCACTACAGTGATCCACAAAAGATCTGGTGGTAGTGTCAGGAGTAGAGAGACAATGGGACTTCTCAGCTCTGAAGAACAGCATCTTAGACCTAAAAGTTATTGGCAAGTTCATATTACAGAGAATGTGCCTTGATAGGTCCCTGTCTCCTCTATACCTTCTTGTCAGCAAGATCAAAACATCCCAGTCAAGTATCACAAGGTATTGCATGTTTATTATATCCAGCTTCTTGTAGTTGTATTGCTTTTCTAAATGCTTACTTTCCATGATCAACAAAAAGATTTGTTTGTGACAATTCTGACATCCTCAGCACTTACTCTACATAAGTGATGGGTGATGCGGTGAATGAATCTGAATTTCGATGCTCTATTTGACTGTTTTGCTCAGTTAAAGTAGAGAGCACGGAACACATTTACATTAAGAATAGTCTCTTTCAGAAAGAGAAATGAGCACTTGGAATTTGAAGACTGTCAAAAGAGTATTTTGTTGAAAGCGAAGACTTTTGATTTTAGCATGTTTCACTAATGGTTTTTACTGTCAAAGTTTCTTTCTGAGCATCCATTTTCTACTTTTGAATATCTTGTCAGTTGGGCTTTAAATCTTGCATATTGTCCTTTTCCCTGAAGAGAGAGATTTCAGCTACTGTTGGCTCTGCTGTTAAATTTTACACCTCAGTGATAATAAAATATCAAAGAAGCTATTTCATGGCCTTTTAGCAATGCAGATGGATGGATTCAGATCAGAGAAATGTATTTGGTCATAGAACTCATCTAACATATGCCCTTATTTAATTGATGATATATCTATTAAATATGAAATGCAGGACAGGAAATTGGTGTCACACTTTTAATCTCAGTTATGTGGCTTTTTTTTTTTTTTTTTTTCC
>NDXB01000178.1:56689-67316 GCA_002631895.1 Agapornis roseicollis
GAAAAAAAAAAAAAAAAGCCCACAAAACACAAACCACAAGAAATTCCACCAAACTGCTAAAATCCAACAGAGAATTAACTCTTAATCACACAGCTAAAATCTGGTTAGCAGTTTGTCTAATAAGTGGTTACTGTAGTATATACAGTACTGGTATATACTTTCCTGAAAACTTTTGAATTGTGCATGCATACTTATTCCCATTTTCTTTTGTATTAGTCCATAATAGAAGGATTTTACAATGAAACTGATTAACCCAACAGAGAGGCCTTTGTGAAGAGATTTTGTGAACAAAAACCTGGCTAAAAATAATCTGCAGCTCAATCTGCTGTTTGCCTGAAGTGATGCAATAACAGTGATTTCTGAAGAGAAAAGCTTTCTACAGATAACGTTACAGGTAGATTATGGTCATTAGTTGTTTTGTTGTGCACTTGGGTGCTTTTCTTATCTTTGCAAGGTGGTGGTGTTATGACAAACTGATGGGATAAAGAGCGTCAGGAAAATTAAATTTCAAATAGTCATCTACTCCTCCAGGGCTCATGTGCCTTCAGAAGCTAAGTTGGCTGAAAACCATCTCAAGTGGTAGTGTTTGGGAGGACATGTATAAGTGGGGTTTAAAGATACAGTTCTTGTAAGATTAACTGTCTGGTTAATTTGATTTAAAGCTTCTGCTTTACATAAATTCTTTTCTCTGAAAACTTGCTTTAACTTCTCTGACATTAAACTGCCATAAATAAAGCATTTCAATATTTCTTATTGAATCATACAACTTCATTTACTTTAAAATTTCAGAAAAATATTGAACATTCAGGGAAAAAATTCATAAGATAGAGCTTATTGCCACAAGGAAACCAGTGGCACTTGCTTTCATTTTGTCTTTTAACTTTCTAGATTAGAATGTGAGAAGAAACTCTGAGTGCTTCCTTCACTAGAGTTACATGCATCTAAATCACGTCCAGTTATTCATGTCACAAACGCAGAAATCAAGATTCAACAGAAATGCTCTTGATGAGATACACATAGGAATGACTGGCTTAGTGGGGTTCTGGAGGAGCGTGGAAACTTGCCTGAAGATAGCTGAGTCATAGCTTTTGTAGTAAGAGGACAGAGCAAAGTGTGGAATTCAGAAGGGAGTTTGATGTGATACTCAAGATCAATAAAGACTAGAAAGACACAGTCTTGCCTGCCAGTACAGTATCTAAGAATATAAGGCAGAACTACTGCTCTGTCTAGCCTGAATTCTGCCCTGGATACTTGCAATAGAAAATACTATTTAGAGAGAGCATGCAATACTGGCCATCTTTTGTGGTCCCTTAACACCCAGAAGTGTTGTTTTGTGGATTTTAGAGGGTATATATATTCTTCATAATTTCTGGATTTGTCTAGGGACTTGTCCACAAAGTTTTCTAGTTCCATTTTTAATGTGAAGATACTGTGTGCCTCTGCAGCCTTCTATCATAAAATCATAGAATAGTTAGGGTTGGAAACGACCTTAAGACCATCTAGTTCCAACCCCCCCTGCCATAAGCAGGGACACCCCACACTAAACCATGCCATTCAAGTCTTCGTCCAACCTGGCCTTGAACACTGCCAGGGATGGAGCACTCACAACTTCCTTCATAGAATGTATATCTTCTTCATAATTTCTGGATTTGTCTAGGGAATTGTCCACAGAGTTTTCCATTTTTAACCTGAAGAAACTGTGTGCCTCTGCAGCCTTCTATGTCATCAAGTTCAAGAAATTAATTGTCTGTTCTATAGAGAAGTACCTTCTTTTATCAGTTTTAAAATGATTCCTAACTAGTCTTATAAAGTGCCCCTTAGAACTTGTATTCTAGGTTTTGGCTTCAGCTTTATCTGCTCTATCCTTTATTTTGTAAATTTCAGTAAATCCTGACCACTCTGTCCTCTCCTTTCCACACTGTGGAGTCCTGGCTTTGTCAGCCTCCCTTCATAGGACAGCTGCTCCATCATTGTGGTTGCTCTAGTTGCCCTTCTCTGTATCTCCCCTGCCCTTACTGCAGGATTAAGTCACCCTGAAAGAGGTTGCCATCCTTTCTGAGATGTACTTTTGAAAGGACTATAACTCCATTTGCATTTATTACTTTTAGTTAATTTGCTTTCCTAAGTGGTATATTTATGATATACATTCATAGGGCTCTTATCGTAGATGATGTTATTGTAATCTTTAATACCTTTTTGAGGTAAGGCAATACTAACATCCCATTTAGAAGATAGAACACTGAGACACAGAGAAATTGGTAACATCTGGCATTGTTTTTAATTTAATATAAGTCTCTTAAGCTTATGCTATAATCAGGGAAGCATACTACTCTATCCATGTAAATATGATTTTGCCCTTAGTAGCAGAAGGCCACAGGTCTATTAACCTCATATTCAAGGTCTTAAGAATTTTCTGAACTTGCTTTGCCTGAACTGAATCTCACTTGTTTTGACAATTGTTTAGTCACTAAGTGAGTATTTTCTTGCCTGTTTTAGCTAACCTCTCTAAATTCCTTTAATGGTAATGGCATGGCAGACCTATTGCACAACAAAAATATTTTAGGATATTTAGGACTGGAGGAGCTGTGTAATTTTAAAAGTCTGTCTGGAAACCAGTGAGAAAGAAGCAGACTGTGCTAAGAAAAAGATATCAAAAATAGTGACAGGCAGACCCAATTCTGAGAAGGAAGATGGTATTACCATGAACATCATCTTCCTCCCAGCAAAGACACTTGTTCAAATACTTCCCTCTTGTTTTCTGAGGAAGACTGAAACTGCCAGCCTTGCACTGGGGACAATGGAAAGATGGGTAAAATACCAAAGAAAAGGAAGAGGTACTAGGAACTTTTTGTATAGCAATTTTACTATATTAATTATGAGACTTTTCCATACTAATTAGATAATTTAGACCCATAAATTATTAAGATGTTAATTGGACTAGTCATAAATGTTAAGCTTTGTATATAGGATTCACCTGTAACAAAATTTGGTATGTAACATTGCCATCTTCATGTGGATCCCAGCATCAAAAAGCTTTTAGCATTAATTGCCTCTAACAATTAAGTCTATCTAGAATCATGTATCTAAAATATGTATGTCTACTTTGATCACAAATTCTAAATGAGTGTGACTGTAATTAACATGTGACATTTGAGTGGTATGTGACTCAAACAGCTAGCTCTAGCCTGTGACATAATTTTTTCAAGCATTATTGTCTGTACTTTTAGATTAATTTTTCAGAGACAGTATTTTGAAAGTGAAGCATGGTATTCCCTGAAAAAATCAATTGAATAAGGTATGAATTCTGTCAATATGATTATTCTGCTAAATAAAGAGATCAAACTGGTGACTAATTAAAATCATATGGCTTCCATTCTCATGTTTTTGAAAAGCTCTTCCCAAGATGAAATTCCATAAAGCTGTCAATTTTTCAGCTACATTGAATTGCCAACTCTGTGATGAGTTAAATTAACAAATTGACAGTTATATTAACAAATTGTCTCCTGAAAGAGCAGAGCTGATGAATCTCAAGCTTTCTAATTTACAGGTGTTTTCTGTATTTGTCTTTTACTCTGACAAATGCAATATATGTCCATAGGTCAGTAGTCAAAGATCAAGAAAAGAAATAGAAAAGTATTACGTTAACTTTCTGTTTCTCTTATTTATGGTTGGATAAACTTCATACAACTCTGTTCCTTGGCTGTGTTGAGATTACTGGTTGAGAATTCATATTGAAAATGGAATAAATACCTTTTGAGATCTCTTACTTCATCAAATGCCTTTTTGTGTTAGCTCTACATCTTGTTTTAAGTGTCAGTCACATATACTGTCTTCATGGACACTGAGTGCTCTGGTATATTTTGAATTGATAAAGGTTGTTCATTCTGAATAAATACTAGAACAATGTAGTTTTTATTTTTGTATTACTCTAGCTAAAATAATAAAATTCATAATCAAAATCATAGGTTACCTACAGGGTAAGGCAGAAACTAAGCTAGCTGGTCTGAAGTCTTTCTTTCACCTGGCAGAGTTCTGTATCTAGGAGTCATGTAGGAGCAAACAAAGGAGAGTCAATGAAAACATTCAAGAAAATTACTGATAATAGCCTGAAGCAGGACCTACAGTATCACTCCTATCTTGTAGCCTTGTTAGCAATGGGACATCTGTTTGGGATCACTCTTCTGAGTTCTTCTGAACCTAAACACAGTTTTTGATTAGGTTTTATCAGGGTATTTTGACCTAAAGAAGTGATTCACAACATATTTGTATAAGAATAAAATTTTCTTTAATATTCCTTCCCCTCCTCCTCTCACCTCCCAGTGCACAGAAATAAGAAAATACAAGATAGTTTTCAAGTTTTACAGCTTACCTGTGTTGCTATGTTGCTTGCTGAATGTCTAAAAAAAAACCCCACATGCTTATGTGGGCAACATAATTACTCAAACAGGATTAACAGTCATTATGTGGATAACAACAGGGGTCCCTGTTTCAAGTGTCCTTGCCATGACAACTTTACCTGGATTCTGTGAGACTGCTTGAACTGTTGTTATGGTGATTTCCTATAGCTGAGTTGGCCTTCCATCCTATGTGGTAACTCCAACACATGCTTTAGCATTTGTTACAGATTATTTTAAACTATGTTCAAAGCACCTTCTACATAGAAAAGACTGAACCGCAATCAGGTTCCAGGCATGTCCTGGTTCTCCACCCCTGATGCTAATCAACAGTGTATGCAAGCATAAAAATGGCATCATTTTTTTGGCCTATGCATAGCAGGAACCTCCTGGGGAATTCTCTGGAACTATCCTAAATTGCCAACTGTGTTGCTCCTGTAAGAGTAGTTAGTAAGTGGGTTGTGAAGAAGGATAGGAATTCAGGTAGTCCATTGTCTTCCACCAGCTCATTGTCTTAACTGTGAAGGTACTATCTGGAGAATTCCTGCACTACCTAGAAAGCTGGTGGCAGAGTATATGCGGTAAGCACATAAATACTGCCCCGATACACAGTGGTATCACAACTGCAAATACTACAAGATCTGGAGTTTAATTCTTATGCACTAAAAGTGGCTTAAATTTCATAGATCTTGCACCCCCAGGGAATTAGATTTTCCTTTTGATTAAAGTGACATATTTTCAGAATAAAAATTTCTATTACATTCAAGTGAATTACTTACCTTGAAGCTCAGGGGATTTTTTTTATCCCTTTTACATTTGAAATTTAGACTAGAGAGTACATTAACGATTCTGTATGATTTATGATAACATTGTATTATATCTCTTTCTATTAGCTTTTAGTAAAAAAAAAAAAACAAACTCACAATATGTCTTTACCTGCTAAGATATTGAATAAAATTACCTTTCCTATAAAATCCAACAATAGTCTGCAGTAAAATCCTTTTTTCTCTTTGCTAACACTTTCTAATCCTTATACACAGTAAGCCCAAAAAGAGACAAAATTTTCAGAAGAAAGCACTCAGAAACTGAGTTAATAACTAATCAAGCCTATGAGGTACTTTTTTATGTGAGCAAAATAAGGCAGGATGATGCAATGTTAGATGTCTAATTTACACAAGTTTACCAATTGCTTTGATTACAGTCCTTCCATGATAAAAGATACATTTGCCTTGCATCATGCAGCCTGAGTATTTGGCCATTGAAGGAACCTTCTTTTCTCAACATTGGCCAAGTCCAGAATTTCAGGAGACTAGCCTGGTAATTCAGCAGGAGTACATTAGAAAGCATGAATGTTTTTCTTCCATCTATTTCTTATCTGAGGACCCTGTGTCTGGACATTCCACTCTTTTACTCAGCTGAGAGTTATTTCTTACTTTGAAAATAATCATCATCAGCAGCAGCAGCAGCATCATATAAGAGACTGGACATTAGGTTTAGTGAATGCAGACTCTGTAGAAAATGATCACTATATTCTACTTAAAGAAAAGTTTGTGTTTGTGGAAGCAGAATCTTAAATGCCCTCTTCCCAGTTGCTGATGTACAGTAGCACACCACACACCATGTACTCCTGTTTTCTCTGAAATAGTGAAGAAGTGAAAGCAGAGGTCAAAAAAAAAGTATTTCAATTTCATAAGCAAAAGATAAGTCACTGAAAGGAAAGGGACCACCTGGGTAGCACTTTCAGAACTTTTTTCCATATTACATGACAAGGTGACTCCTGTTCAGTCTCTAGATGACAGAGTTCTTTTCTTGTTACACTTTATCTCTGCAATAACTTATTACTGCACTTATCCTGATTTAACATTAGGGTTTCATCATCTGCTCCGTTGTGACCACTGGTAGAAGCTTGACAGTAATAGACCAGTCATAACAGTACTTCAGAACATGATCATCATAATGACCAAAAGTGACAGCGCTAACTCGCTTCACACTAGTCAGGTTTCTGGGAAACCTGATCTAGTTGAAGATGATCCTGTACATTGCAGGGGGGTAGAACTAGATGACATTTGAAGGTCCCTTCCTACCCAAACTGTTCTGTAATTCTGTGATTCTATGTTGCACTCATTTTACCCATGACTGATGAGGATCTTGATTAGATCAAAAAGACAGTCTTGAATGAAGAAGTTCCTAACTGTCCTTGATAGAAACAGGTTGTCATGGTTAAAACCCAGTCAGCCACACAGTTTCTACTCCCCTCCCCCTCTTTCCAGTAACTACGGTATAACAAAATCACTACTGCTACCACCAATAATAATAATGTTAAGACTGAGAAGAGCAGGTGTCCTTCCGGGTAACTCCCAGTTACCTCCCCGGGCATGACATGCTATGGTATGGAATACTTCTTTGGCCAGCTTGGGTCAGGTGTCGTGTCTCTGCTTCCTCCTGGCCTCCCCTTCTCCCTGGCAGAGCACAAGACTCAGAAAGTCCTTGGTCAGAGTAAACATTACTTAGCAAAAGCTAAAAACATCTGTGTTATCAGCTCTGTTCCCAGGCTGAAAGTCAAAACTCAGTACTGCACCAGCTACTAAGAAGGAGAAAAATTGTCTGCTACTGCTAAACACAGGACACAGGTCTAATTTAACACTGTATTTCTGCTAACTATTCCTTGATAGTGTGCACAAAAAAAAAGTATCGCACAAAGAAGATTCTTCACTACTTGTTACTTTTCTAAGTAATCAGGTTTTATTAGCTGTGGGGGAGGTAACTTTCTAGCAGTACTCTAACATGCTAATAAAGTCTACTTCAGAGGCAAGAACATTAAGGAAAAAGAAAACAGATAAATTGGTCAGCAACAACCTGTTACTCATGACTGGTATAACAGTTCAGTGAGTAAAAATTGCATATAAGCAGTGTCTACTTCATCCTGTGTTCTACTCACTAGCTATAAACTGTGCTGGGAGTTAGGGGTGGCAATATGCAAGGACGCATGTGAAACCACAAGTTTAGAAGGAATATAAATATGTAATCATGATGTCTAATGGCATGAGTACTCCAAAACCAAAAAAGACAGTATTAAAAAAAAAAATCTAATATAAATAAGCCAACTATATCATAGTGGACATGGAAAGAGGTAAATACAGCATAAGTCACATAGTAAAGAGGGTTGGATTTTCTTATACAAGCAATATATATGTTTATTTCCTGTAAAGTTGTATATTATAAATAACCCTGCATTATTAAAACACATGTATAGTCTGCATTGGAACTGTGTCTGATTTGGTTGTATTATAAATGTCAATGTGTCCTTTCACAGTCCCAGCTGATTGCTCTGTACAGTGACCTTTTGAGTTTTTATAGACACTTACATGCAGCAATCATTGCTAGTGGGAGTTTATGTGTTTACCTGAAGTCAACAATACCAGAAAAAAAGGAAAGATGATGTAAAATCGACTCCTAAAAATGCTAACCTAGAAATGGAAAAGATGGTCAGAAAAATCTATCATAAAAAATGTATTGATCATCTGCTCCCCTTCCTTTTATTGGCAGAAAACCTGAGGACTAAATGCTAGCTTTGGTGAACTGACTGTATGTGTTAGCATCTCACAGTAAATGTAAGAAACAGTCAAATAATCTATTCTGTTTGTGTAACTTGTCTCCCAGTATGATTTCTAGCATATTTTTAAGAAATAAGAAACATTCACATCACTATAATTATTATAATGTCGTGGTTTAAACCCAGTTTCTACTTCCCCCTGCCTCTTTCTTTCCTCCCCTCCCCCTTCCTTCCCACTCCCAGAGGGATGGGGAGGAGAATCGAAGGAATGTAACTCCCACGGGTTGAGATAAGAACAGCCCAGTGACTAAGGTATAACACAAACCACTGCTGCTACCACCAATAATAATAGCAATAAGAAAATAACAAGGGAAGAGAGTATGATACCACCTGAGGAAAAAGAGCCTGACCAGGAAGTGTGTGCTCTTCTGGGTAACTCCCCATTACCTGCCCAGGCATGATGTGCTATGGTATGGAATACCTCTTTGGGTAGCTTGGGTCAGGTGTCCTGTCCCTGCTCCCTCCCAACCTCCCCTCCTCCCTGGCAGAGCAACTAAAAATATTGGTGTTATCAGCTATATTCCCAGGCCGAAAGTCAAAACACAGAACTGCATCAGCTACTAAGAAGGAGAAAAGTGACTGCTACTGCTAAACCCAGGACACATAACTATTTTATTAAAAAGTGAAGCAAAGAAATGCATAATGGGACATGGACAGGCAATCATAGTTGATATTATAATAAAATTCTTGTTAATATATTCAGCATTTTGTGTCTAATACATAACAATTGAGTCTGGAGGTCTCATTTGAGAGTTAGAGGTGTCATTACCGTAACTATATTCTCAGAGCACAGTAGGAACAGATTTTCAGCACCTGACTCCTTATTTCTCCAGCAGGCCTTGAGGGGTCAAGGAGAGGAGAAAGGGGGAGGGAGTATTAATTCTGTGCCATGTCATTTCACTTGGTTTTGCTTACATATTTTTCAAGGAGGCACTACCTAACCACTTATCACTACCTATTCTAAATAGAGATCAGTGGCTTTAAGAAATAAAATTTCCCTTTTCCATCTATACTAATACCAAGAAGTTTTGAGGTCCTATTATTATCCTTTGAGAAAGCAAGAATTCAAATCTGGATCTCAATCAAAGGTGACAAATACAAGATAATTAAACTGTGACTGCCCAACTGGAAGAAATCTGGAACCAGGTAATGCAATATTTTGCTGGTAGGAAACATTTCACTACAGATTACTAATACCAGCTATAGTGCTGTTTAAACTGTCATAACAGAAACCCTGGCAGTAGTCCAGTCCCATGGAAGAATAAATGTTATGACTGTGTCAGAAGACTAAGACAATAATCAGAATACTAAACCAATATTATACTTCCCCTCCTAAATCCATCAGTAATCATTATACTAACAAATTTTTCATGTTTCTCTTCTGGAGAGCTGTGAACATGTGAATCTTTTTTTTTTTTAAAAAAAACTAACCCTGAGACATTTTATAATTGCATTAAGACACTCCAAGGCATATGTCACTATGGCTCTGAGGTGCATGTTATCTCACAGTAGCACACCTTGTTATGTTTATTTATCACTCTAAAGTGTCTTGTAATTTTCATTAACACTTAAATGTCTTGGTTTAAGAAAAGGAGAAATACTTCATTTTAATGGTTTCAGTTATAAAATATCTTTCAAACTTTGTATGCAGTTATGAAATTCAGGATTCTGGCATCAGAGCATGCCATTTACACTAACATACTGAAAAAAAATACTAAACAGAAAAAGACAAAACCAAAAACAAACCCAGAAAAGATATCCTTCCTTCACCTGGAAATGAGAACAAATTTCTCCCTTCTCTAGATGAATTTTATTAACCTTTCCAGTGTCTTCATATACTGTACTGTCCCCTGGGTCTCATTCTCATCCTTTGCTTGTGACACGATAGATGCAATGTGTGATATATGACTGCTGCCTAACTGCAAGCCAAGAGTCACTTCGAGAAAAGCAGATGGGTGAGGGTAACTAAGGCGGTGAACCTGTCCCATATTTAAGACTAGGCTTTAGTCCTTTGGCAGTTGCACAATACACTCCAAGGCTTCACTGCCTATAAACTAAGCAGTGTCAGAAAATATACCCCAGCACTCAAGGTCAGTTATTTCTACCAGTCATTTGTACTCTTACACTGTTGGAAAGCTTCCTGGCCTGGTGCTGCCTGGGTTTGCTCTCGCAAAGAGAAGTGAGGCACCGTTTGAGAGTGGGAATAGCCTGGGAAGTGTTTCCAAGGCAGTTTTCCTAGCCATGCCACTAGGAAATAACAAGAGCATAGGTGAGGATTGTAGCATACTGGTGGGTCCTAGCAAATCAATGTTGATTTTATTGTTCTTTCTGATTTTTACTCATTCAGTTAAAACCAAACCCAAATACTAGGAATTATATATAATTAAACTTTAATCCCTGTTTAGGATTCATGAAAGTTTTGTGTGTTGATTTTATTTCTAAAATATGTGTAATGTAATTCGACAAATGTTAATATTAAAGTTCATTGGACATCCTTTGCTGTTATAAAAGGCTTTCACAGGTCCTGAGTTAAAAGCAAATGAATGAACAAGCAAACAAATCCCAATAATGCCTGTCCCCCTCTTTTTTTTTTTTTTTTTTTTTTTTTTTTTTCCCTCCT
>NDXB01000178.1:67525-104132 GCA_002631895.1 Agapornis roseicollis
TTTTTTTTTTTGCTGGCTTACCTGCTCTATAATCTTATCTTGGAAAATGAAAGTCATACTATATTAATGTTGCACTGCACATCCAAAAGCTAGAAACACCCCCCATATATTATACATGATTTCAAATTTCTGCCAATTTCCTTTAGTAAATTGAGTGAGCAGAACTAAAACAAACTCAATTTCAAGAGAGAAATATTTTTTTAAATTCTATTTCATATAAGCTTACTTACTATTGCTAATATGTGATGGAAACACATTTTGGGACAACTGTGATATAACAGTTTTGAATATTCTTCATTTTGACCAACACTTCAGTGCAACACATACTTACTAGGCATTTCCCATGCATTCTGAAAGGGACATGAGAAATATATGGATGCAAGGGAAAGAAGAGGACAACTAAAACAAAGATTGTTCACTTTGATTAGAGATTTTAGGTCATCACAGGCATGGATGAAGCAAAACTGAAGAGAGAGGGATTCAGGGTTTTAATAAAGGAGTACAAGAAAATGTGCCTTGAACACTATTGCAACTGAAAGCACATGGAAGATAATTTAAGCTGTAACCTTGGTACTAAGTGAACGGAAGACCACAGTCCTTTTAGGTTAGGAGGAGCTTTGTTTTCTTGCTTTAATGTTTTTGAACAACTTTAATTGTACTGCCATAGAATACTCAAAGTATTCAAAAGGAATAGTTACATCATAGAACATTACTTTCTGTGGTATAAAACTTTCTACGTGACAAAGCAACTTAATAACTTTAGCTGCTTAATTATGTTACTACTGCATGGAAAAGCCTCCTATACAGATAAATTACAGAGCACTACTTCAGTTTTCAGTGCAGAACAGCTTCCATCTTGTATGCAATTAACCAGATTTGTTCTCAGCCATGCAACCAAAACATGAAGTCATATTCCTGTTTCCAACCACAGATGTTGTTTGAAAGAGTTACAGGAAACATATTCTCAGAATAACTATTAGTCTGCGATAGCTCCCTAGTAGCCATTTAGCTGCTAAACAGATATGGTTTATCTCTACCAAAATATGCCCTCAAAGATACAGTCAAGATCTATTTACAGCAAGAAATATCTTGATCATCTAAATTTTACAAAAGGGCTAGGAAATGAACTATTTTAAGTAATTTACACTTGAAAGCTGTTTCAGTGATACTCTTCCCATGACGGCAGAAAAGCAATCATGATATTTTGCAACAACAGTGTCTAGAATTTAAGATTAATAAAATTATATCTGTTCATATTCTTTACTCATGTAAATGAGATTAAAGAAATAGAAAATTGTCATTAAGGTAATAAAAGTTTGTTGGGTTTTTTTTTAGGAATACTATAATACTATGTTTGGAACCTGTGAATCTTCCATCATCTTTTGCCAGCTCTCAGAAAGCTGCATTAAAAGATGAAATATAAGTGACATATGTTAAGATTCACATCCTTAAATGTCAACAGTCTTGAAATGTAAATTCACATAATTCATATAATTTTGATTTTAAATGACTCAGCTATATTATATGAAATATATAGAATGTATTAGGGTTTATTTTTTCCTTCCCTAGTGATACATACTTGATTCTAACATTGCTGAAGGTTGCTTCTAAGCCCAAGTGGCTTATATTTTTGGATTAAAACTTCTGGGGTTGAAGGCACAAATATGAAAGCTTTTCCCAGCAATTTACACAGCTTGCTGATGTCATTAGAACTTCCTTTCTAGCAAAAACCATACAATATACAGCAAAGGCTGTATATTTTTCTGAAGAATTGTTTCACTGAAGGCTGTGGGAAACTTGTCAATTTCAAGCAGGCCAGATTTGTATGTGTAGAGCAGTACAGGAAACTTTCTATGCAGTTTTATATACTTACCAGAATATTTTAGAAACCCAGACTTAATTTCCAACAGTCCACCATGGTCTCCCTTCTGGATTAGCCACAGCTTATTATGGAAAGGGAGTGACAACTAAGGAGTCAAGTGAAGGGAGAGAATGAGCTCA
Organism: Agapornis roseicollis; assembly: GCA_002631895.1. Taxonomy (NCBI): domain Eukaryota; kingdom Metazoa; phylum Chordata; class Aves; order Psittaciformes; family Psittacidae; genus Agapornis; species Agapornis roseicollis. The sequence goes on from NDXB01000178.1 coordinate 69,527, forward strand.
TTAAGTTCCTGCAATAAAAGTCCTTATGCAGACACAAAGCCAGTTTAAGGTTTGCTGGACTTCACATACCACATTTTCTTTCAATTTATTAATGAAAGATACTTCTGTTTGCTACGAATCAATATAAAAAATAACATTTCACTTTTAATTTCTTAACTTTTCAATGTCATAGAATGAATTTTCCATCAAAAAATAGGAACACTCTGAGAGAATTAAAAAGAGGGCAAATGCTCAAACTGCCTAGCAAGAGATAGGATGAAATTAATTTATATTATTTGGTGTGGACCGTTATAACTCAATGTATATACAAACTCACTATATGAGCTTAATTTTTGGAGTTACTTTCATATTTAAGGACTAAGTTCGTCTCATAAAATGTTGAAATATATTTGTATAAATTCTGGGTATGAGACAAGATTCTTCCTGAAATGCTATTTTCCATAGACAGCATCTCCAGTCATACATGTAAACCAACCAGACAAAAAAATGCCAACAAACCACCTCACCATCCCTGTTCTTCATTTATGTCCTTGTTTTTCAAATACGATTATGTATGCAGTAAATATTTGCTTTTTCTTTTTTTAATGTATAAAGTATCTAAGTGAAGAGAGAAAATTTTCTTTGTTTACGCACACAGAAATACTTTGAGGAATTTGAGGATGGCCTCAGAAAACATATAATTTATTAGCCTTAATATCAAACAAGTTTTTCATAATATTACCCCTCAATGATTCCTGGAAAAGGGCTAATGTTAACTGTGTACCATACAAATAAGGCAGCTATGCAATTTAAAGAGGCTGTGCAAGCCACAGTTTTATATTGCTTTAAGGACAAATGTAATAAAAATGTCATAAAATCTGTTGAAAGCAAAAAAAAAAATAATGTATGCAAATATTGACCTCTGATTTATTGAACTAAAACTGCTGTGAAAGCAAGATTTTCTGATCTTAATGAAAACTTCACAACTGAGACAAGAATTCAAAGATGATTAAAAATAAAAATAAGATGAATGTACTTGAAGTGCAGTTTCCTATGGAACTAAGTCAGGATGCTGTTTATTAACAGAAAAAAACAACACTGCATGGTATAAATGAACCAAGAAAAACTGTTTTCTTAATCCTGATTTATGATAATTCAAAAGGCTGTATGCTGTTTACAATGTTAAACCAATGATTTTTTTCTTCCATTGCATACATTTCAGCCTTGAAATGTGCCACAAACTATAATATCATCAGATGGAGATTTGCAGGGGATGATGTCTTGGTATAAAGCTTCCTAGACAGTTTTCAAATACCATTTCCTTTCTTCAGTAGACAGATTATTGCATTTCCCTACAGATGGAAAACAGAATTCCAATTTGAGAGAAAGTATGCAGACTGAAACTATTCATTATTGGCAAATGTGAAGAGTTGGGTTTCCTCCTAGGCTTGCATTTGAGGAGTGGATGACTTTCATGACCTTTTTACATTTTAATACAATGAAAGGTTAAGTTCGTAACAGTGTGGCTGGAGCCACCTGACAATTGTAATGCACTCTGTGAGTGAAAGGTAGTTAAGAAATGCATCTGGAAAAAAGAGTTTGCTTGGCCTTTTGTTCTGCTTGAAATCACCATATTTCTTGTCAAGGTTTTATTTATAAACAGGAAGGCATCCAGTTATATATACTTCTTAAAATTAGTTTCTCCTCAGGGATAGTTTTGCTGATACTGTATTTTGAGGTCTTGATAGTAGAATCTTTTGAAGTAGCCTGTAGCATATTTTGAGGGGAAAGTGAGGAATAATGTTTTTATTTTTAAGCATAAGATCTATGGATGAAAAAAAGTCAAATTTATTTCAACTCTAATCTCTTTTATTGATTTATAGATATAATTGTTAAAAAAAAGAGATATTTTATGCTATCCTTTACATAACTCTCTTCTACATGATTTTTTTTTGGCCAAACAATCAGATGTTAATCCTTTAAGGAAATATGCCCTCTGGTCATGGTATTTCAGAAATTAGCTCATTACAGACTCTTTTTGAACACAACCCAAGGGAGCAACAGGTAAAGGAGTTGCTGAGACCTGATAGTCCTACTGATTTGATTCTGTGAAGTCACATAGCTTGTCTATGAGGAGTACACCTTGTAACATCCATTCTGTATTACACTTAAGCCCACAGGATACCAGCTTAAAAATATGCTTTGAAGCAAATAGTTTAAAAAATTTCCTATCTGGTGTAATAAAAAAAAAAATTAGCATATTTGCTCTAAAATAATTAATCTAATTTGGTTTATTGTAAAATAATAAGGTCTGAATTGGTAAGAAAGAGGATCTTACTGCTATAGTAAGTGATTTAGGTGATTTCAGAGATGTTAAAGAATTCTTCATTCTGAAGACAGACTTAATAAATCAGTGAATAAGTTAGTACATTTAACAGTATTGCCATGGGAAATACAATGTCCTTGAATAATAGGTAAGGTATCTGGAAAACTCTGAGAAGATACTGCACAGCTATACACTAAGGGCTTAAAGTGGATATATAGAACTACCTTGAAATTATCTTGGAGAGGTAAAGTAAACCTGTTTTCAAATATGCCTTTAGGGACTGAAGGATGTTATTCCCCGTGGCAGTTTGACCTTGGTCAGTTGCAGATGCAGTCGCTTTCTCAATCCTTCTCCTCAACAGGAATGGCAGAAGAAAATTAGGTGTAAAAAATCCCTCATGGGTCAAGATAAAACGAGCTTAGTAGGAAAAACATAGTCTCCATTACAAGAAGTGCAAACCCAAGAATTCATTCCCTACTTCTCATTGGCAGGCAAATGTCCTGCCACTTTCTAGGGAGCAGAACCTCAGTAAATGTACCAGTTGAATTTGGGAAGCTGTGGGTCAACCCTGGTAAGCAGCTCAGCTCACTCAATTCCCCTAGTGTGATGGGGAAGAGAATCAGCAAGGTAAAAGAGAAAACTTGTTGATTAAAATAAAGACAGTTTAATAGGTAAAGGAAAACCTCCACAAGCAAGCAAGGCAAAATAGGGGTTTCATTCACTATGTCCCATCATCAGACAGGCGTTTAGCCATTTCCAGGATAGCAGGGCTTCATCACACGTAACAGCTACATAGAAAGATGGAGACCATAATGCTGAATATCCACTGCTTCCTCTTACCACAGTTTTTATAACTAAGCCTGATGCAGTATGGTATTTGATATCCCTTTGGTCAGCTGAGGTCACCTATCTTTGGTCACCTGTGAGGTCACCCCTCACAGCCTCTTTCCCACCTCAGTCCTGATGGGAGAAGAGAGAGAGAGAGTGTGCTTTAACACTGTTCAGTAGTCACCAAAATGCTGGCATGATTTCAATACTTTTAGCCACAAATGCAAAGCACAGCATCTTTGCTGTGAAGTTTTACAACCCACACAGATCCTTTACCTTCCTTTTGTGCTCATCCAGGGTTTTATCATTCTATTTCCAACAGAAGAAGGGAACTGGAAATCTATTGAACTTAAATAGATTAAATATTGGAGAATATACTGATACCTGGTACTCATAGAGACAAGAGACAGCTGGTTACAGCTTTCAGCTTCTGCCAGGAATTTAATAGGAAATCAGACATCTTTCCCATTATAGAAGCAAGATGCTGTTAGCTGAGCCATTGCTTCAGTCCTATTGATCTTAGAGAAATACATTCTTAATATTTCTGTTCTGAGTCTGGCTTTCTGTGTAGCAGATAGATGTTAATAATAATAATATATATTAAAAAAAAAAACCAACTTTTAATTTTTTAAAAATAATAATGAATTTTGAAGTCTTAAGGTAGATGCTCTCTACTTTAAAAACTCAAATGACATAGGACTGAGCTGGGTGTTCCTGAGACATGGAACTGTGGTTACGGTGGACTTGAAGGAGGGACAAACACTCAGTTTGTCTCTAACCATTTTTTGCTTTTCTGGAAGATAGAGCAAAAAAACATCTGCATAACTTTCCAGTATTCCTTAACCTGTGAGTTCCAGGGTTCCAAAATAAATATTTAGTTTGAACTTCTAGGTTGAACCGCATTGTTTTTTGCCACTAGCATGATGCAAAAGGGCAAGTACCTCAGAATCATAGTATGACAGAATGGTTGAGATTGAAATAAACATCTGGAGGTAATCTTGTCCAACCTCCTGTTCAAGCAGAGACACCTAGACCCAGTTGCTCAGAACCATGTCCAAACAGCTTTTGAATATCTCCAAGGATGGAGACTCCACACCCTCCCTGGCCAATCTGTGCCAGTGCTCAGTTATCCTCAGAGTGAAAAAGTGTTTCCTGATGTTCAGAGGGAACATCCTGTATTTCAGTGTGTGCCCATTGCCTCTGATCCTGTGACTGGGCACCACTGGAGAAAGTCCAACTCTGTCTTTTCTGAACCCTCCCTTCAGATATTTTATAGACATTGACAAGATCCTTCCTGAGCCTTCTCTTCTCCAGACTAAACAGTCCCAGCTCTCTCAGCCTTTCATCTTATCAGAGATGCTCCAGTCCCTTTATCATCTTCCCAGCCATTCACTGGACTCTCTGCATTATATCCAAGTCTCTCTTGTGCTAGGGAGCCCAGAACTGGACACAGAGCTCCAGGTGTAGCCTTGCCAGAGCTAAGTAGGTGGGAAAAATCACCTACCTTAGTCTCATGCAGCCCAGGATACCATTAGCCTTCTTTGCTGCAAAGGCACATTACTGGCTTATGTTCAACTTGGTGTCCACTAGGACACTCAGGAAAGCTGCTTTCTCGCTGAGTAACCCCCAGCATATACTGGTGCATGGGGTTGTTCCTCCCCAGAAACAAGACTTTGTATTTTCCCTTGTTGAACTTCTTAAGGATCCTTTGGGTGGCAGTACAACCCTCTAGTGCATCAACCACTCTTTACACTTTTGTGTTAACAGAAAATATTGCTGTGGGCACACTGAGTTCCATCATCCGGATCATTAATAAAGATCTTGCATGGGATTAGTCAGTTTTGACCCTTGGGGTAGACACGAGTAACTGGCCTCCAACTAGATTTCATACTGCTTAACACTTCACTCTGGGACCTGCTACCTAGTTTTCAATCCACCTTAATATCTGCTCATTCGGTCCATACTTTTTCAGCTTTTCATAAGGATTTTATGGGAGGCAGTGTCAAAGGCTTTACTAAAGTCAAGGTAGATGATGTCAACTGTTCTCTCCTCACCTACCAAGCTAGCAATTTCATTGTAGAGTGGAATCTTGGACCAGGAAGTTGTCACTGATGCTATCCTGTAGCCCTATAGATTGCTTATGTCATGCTGTACTGTTCATCCAGCAGATGTTGTGGTGGCTGAAGTTCCCCATGAGGATCAGGACTTGAAAATTGCTTCTCCTGGTTGCTCCTGGAGCCAGCTGGCGTTGACTCTGTTGGACAGTGGAAGTTTCTGGCAGCTTCTCACAGAAGTCACACCTGTAGCTCCCTGCTACTAAAACCTTGCCATGTAAACCCAATACAGATTATGAAATAATTAGTATGTTGCAAGGCAGAGAAAGATCTGAAGTATTCGTCCAATCTTAAACTTCTCTAATTAAAATATTGATCAAGCCATCTATGAAGATATTGTGAATACTTTTACTGTAATTATGAAAAGCATATAACTCATCTCAAAATTACAACAAGCTGTGGCTCAACTGTGCAATTAATCAATATTTTACTGTTTAATTGCAGTCAATAAATGCCTTTACTGTGTCAGAAAACATGTATTAACATAACTAAAAGCAATGCTGCCACACAAATGCAAACCCTCATAAAAGAATATTAAACAAGGTCAATAGTCCTTAACTCAAGCAGGTAAAAACTGCATTGCAGAATTTATTTAGAAAGACATTTGTTTCAGGCATTTGCATCAATGCAGCAACATCATTTTGCATTAACATGATCAATTTTAACATTGAAAATGTATTTTATCTAATGCAGAAGGATTCACAGATAAAAAGTTTCTCAGAGAAAACTGGGAACCTAGCTACTGGAGTTTATTGCTAGATTATATGATTGTATAATATGGATATGTTAAAGTTGGAAATGGCATTGTCATTGGTGAATGTTAAAAACACATGTAACTTTGAATGATTACTTACATTTCATTATTCAAAGTCAAATTTAATTATTCATTGTGGCCATTGAGGGTTGGATTTGTTGAGTTTTTGTTTGTTTGTTTGTTTGTCTGTGCAATACAGAACAATTAATTTAATGAATTTATGAGGTCTTCTTGTCCTGCAGTGCACACACAAGAGTTTGCATAGATAGCAAAATAAAAACATGCATTAAGAGCCAGTGGTCTTCAATAGAACAAAACTTTCCAAATAATACTGTTGCTATCACTTCAGCAGAGATGTGCTGGCAGAACATGAGACTTCTACATCTTCCCTATTCAGAGGCACCATTAAGAACAGGTAAATAAATGTATTAAAAACAAGTCATGGGAAGCTCATTACATTCTAGAAGTGTTAGTATCAGAATGTTATTCATAACAGTAGCAAGTGAAACAATCAAAGTTACACAATTCATGACCTCTGTATGACAACACTTAAGAGACACAAGTGCTCAGCTCTGAATTAGGGAGTTTAACCACTTAAATAAATAATGATATTTTTTCACTCACTTTAAGTATTAAAATGTGGAAGAGTTAGGTAAAATCTGGTTTGGTTGTTTAAATTTGTCAATTTGACTTTTAAGTGTAAGATATAAAATGAAAATACCCCTACCAAAATATGGTTTTACATAAAAATAATCATCTTCGGATGTATAAAAGAAGCAAGCCAAAAAAGTACATATCAGCAGTTTACAAGAAGAAATAGGAGGTGCTGGGATTGTTTCAGACTGCTGAACTACTTTCAGCTGGTTATACTATTATGTTAATGGTGCTGCTCAAAATTATGTTCAGCATTACCTGCAAAACATGGATGATACTTCAAACAGTTGACAAAATGACATACTCTGTTCTAGAAACTCTTAATTTTTCTTTTTTATTTCTGAAGATCATTTAAACATCTTACAATTATAAAACTGCATCTATATATCATCAGAATTATTGATATCCAAATAAGCAGAGATATTCTCATATCTAGTTCCTAAAAATTTTGGTTTACTATGGCTAATTATATTTCATAAAGTATGCAACCAAAAAAATACAAGAAGCAATCTATTTTAAAAAAGCAACATAGTTAAATCAGGTTATGCCACATTACCCTTATTAATTATTGTCGTGGTTCAAGCCCAGTCAGCCATAAATCACGTGGTTGCTCTCTCACTCCTCCCCCCCTTTCTTGCCCTCCCTCTGCTCCCAGAGGGATGGGGAGGAGAATCAAAAGAATGCAACTCCCACGGGTTGAGGTAAGAACAGTTTAGTAACTAAGGTATAACACAAATCACTGCTGCTACCACCAATAATAATAATGATAAGGGAAATAACAAGGGAAGAGAATACAACACCTCACCACCCGCCGACCAACAGCTTGACCCATGCCTCCCAACCAAGCACTGACTGATACCTGGTCCAACCCTGCAGTCCCTACCTATCCCTTCTGGGTAACTCTCAGTTACATCCTGGGCATGATGTGCTATGGTATGGAATACCTCTTTGGTTAGTTTGGGTCAGGTGACCTGTCTCTGCTTCCTCCCAGCTTCCCCTCCTCCCTGTCAGAGCATGAGGCTCACAAAGTCCTTGGTCAGTCTAAACATCTGAGCAGTAACTAAAAACATCCGTGTTACCAGTGTTGTTCCCAGGACAAAAGTCAAAAACACAGTGCTGCACCAGCTACAAAGAAGGAGAAAAAAATGACTGCTGCTGCTGAACCCAGGACAATTATATATGATCGCAGAAGCACTAAAACAAAAGCAAAAGATGAGGTGCAGCCATGAACATTTTTAATGTATTTATACATATATACAAATAAATGTTGGTCTCAGAAAACACTTTTCCAGATTATGTAGGTAATAAATAGAAAGTACTGAAGTAAAAAAGCCGAACACTGTATTTTAATTTCTACTGAATCCAACATGAAAAAGATCATCTCCAGAAAAGCAGATGAAAGTTTTAGGCAGTAATTGTTACATAACAGTGTTTGTCATGAATCAGAATCATGAATCAGAAAACTGGAGATGAGTTGGTCTGTACAGCGTTCCAAATTTAAATATAAATTTAATCAGGGCTTATGTCGTAAGTAGAAAAAAGATTAAATTGTAAATACTATAAGGCAACAATAATTGAATGTAGATGTGTGTGTGTTGAAGGAATGAATTTTACAAACCTGAAGTTTTAAATTTCCAAGAGAAGCCTGTTACTTGCTGTCTGTGACCAGGGCATGCTCACGGCTAATTTTGGTAACAGTCAGATTAATGGGGGCTTCCAGGTAATAGGGTATGAGACAGAATCACCAGATTGGATACTCATCACATGTTTTCTTTCTGTATTTAGACTGGGAAGAGTGGTGCCTCCAGGATGTGGAAGAAAGAGCTGATTCCCAAGTGGAGGGTTTCCCAAAAGAAATGGTCTCAGAGAAGTGAAAGTGAAGCTCTTGCATGGAGAAAAAGTCCTGGAAGTGGGAAAACATTCAGGAGATGAGGGAGATTAAGAGATACCAATGCTGGGGGGCTCCATGGTTCATGGCTGCTAATTTCTGTGGTGGGTAATGGTGAGAAGTAGTACTAGAGGAACAAGGACAACTTTTTGGGTGGCTATCCTGGAGCAGAAGCCTTTTTCTTCATTGGAACCTCAACAGTGAGAGTTGGAGTGAGTGTGTGAGATGATCAGGTAGGGCAAATCCTCGGTTTGAAACTCACCTCAGTATCCACATCAGCTGTGGGTTGTCATCTATTCTGTCTTGCCCATGACAGCGTCTTATTTTTCTGATTCTGTTCATTGAGAAAGTAACCTGGTTCCATATGATTTTGATGGGCTAAAATAATGATCTTGTGATCAATAGATCACGAGTACCGGATGAAATTTTGATGTCATTGTTCAAATGAACTGAATGTAGTCATATAATTTAATTTCTTTTATTATTTTTAGAATGGCAGTTACACATACTGTAAACAGCTTTCTCAGGTATTTTGGCCTCATATAATTACCCTAAAGTCATTAACTTTTATAGGCTTTGGAGGAACTTCAGTGTAAAATCTGATTTTGTGTTTATAGTCCTCTGTTAAGTTCATAGCTCCTCAAAACTCATGGTTGTTTTATTTTCCAGAAGCCTTTCTGATAATTTCAAAATTGATAAAATCTAGCCATGGAAGTATAAAAACCAGGATCTGAAATGCAAATTCTTCTTCTGTGACTCCTTATAAAAAGCACAATCTTTTTCTATGTGTGAGATATTAAGGGGAAAAAAATATCTTATTTTCTCCTTGCTTACAAAGCCCAGAAGTGATTTGCCTCAGAGAGGAAATTTCTTTTGTTTGACCACTGGTTTTGTGCTGGTGTTGACCATGGCATTCATGAACAACAGTCATCAGCCATTTATGGAAGTCTGTAATGTAGGTCCTAAATTGAAGGCAGGAGTAAGAGAATAGGAAACTGTTAAAACAGCCCTTGAAGAGGGCAAGGTCTGTTTTTGACAGGTGTTTGGTTAATCCCTTGCCAGAACATGGGATGTTATGAGTGCTTACATATTTAATTTGTCTTTATCACTAGAGACTTCAACCTCCTTTGTCATTTTCATTTTCACACTTTTTAATTGGTTTTGTTCTGAAACTTGTCCTTTCCACCTTCTCCTGTCCCTTGGTGTGTACTTTTGGTCCATGTCAAACCTGGAACCTGTCTTGGAACCTGAGAGATGATAAAAGAGAAAAGCACAAAAGAGGAACCAGGGCAACAATGTATGGGAAAGATCCTGTTTAAATAGGCTGTAGAGACTTTTGAGATATCATAAGAATCAAAAGTAGAAAGGAAAATGCACTAATACTAAAAATATGGCTACTCAGTAGAACAAATGATTTTTTCTTACTGTGTAAAGGCAGCTTAGGGTGACAGCAAAGAAAAAGAGCCCAGTTGTTGAGTGAAATGATCTTCATGAGCAGGCAAAGGAACACTTGAGTATTATCAGATGGGTGCTAGGAGTGATAGAAGCCAGCATTATTTTAAAAGCCTGGAAATTACAATGTTGCAAATAATTTTTGCACTATATCCTTCATTTAATAAATTTTAATTATTTTCCATCATTTTCTTCTTTCATGTTTCTAATGTTTCCAACCTAGTTTATTGTTTCCGCTCTATTACAGAGATGAGGCACAGATACTAATGCACGGTGTTGACATGTAACCCATATCTTTTAATAATTCTTCATTGCTTTTTTCACCCATCAACAGCTTTCTAACTCTATATCTCAGAATCTTGGAGAAACTAAGTATGCTGCATATCCAAAATTCCCACTGCTGCAGCTGATGAGAACTGCAGCTTGTCTCAAATATAATTTATATCAAACTTCTACAGGGTACCTCAAACAAATATCAGTTCAACAAAAATTTTGAACTGATAAATAATGTTCAGGTCTGGAAATACTGATTAAATGATGTTTCAGCCCTCCCATGAATAGTCAGTTCATATGGATGACCTGAGGTATAGTGACTTTTTACAGGTTCTTTTTTTGCTCTAATATTTTCCATTCAAACTATCTCTCTTGAAGAGATTACAAAATCTGCTAGAGGTAAGAATTATCAGAGAATTGCTGTCCTCCACAGGATTTCTGTAATGTATGAACAATAAAGTAAGGTATGGAAGGAAATGAAATTTATATTTTACAATATGGGATCACCAAGAATATTGGTTAAAACCTTTACAGTGACACTGCTGTATGAAGCAGTACAAATGTTATAAGCTAAATTAAAAAAGCTAAAGCAAATTCAATTGCTTAGGAAAGACTTATAGGAATGCTGGGGAGAGACTCTTCATTAGGGACTGTAGTGAAAGAACAAGGGGTAATGGGTTCAAACTTAAACAGAAGAGGTTTAGATTGGATCTAAGGAAGAAATTCTTTCCTGTTAGGGTGGTGAGATGCTGGAATGGGTTGGCCAGGGAGGTTGTGAATGCTCCATCCCTGGCAGTGTTCAAGGCCAGATTGGATGAAACATTGGTTGACATGGTTTAGTGTGAGGTGTCCCTGCTTATGGCAGGGGGGTTGGAACTAGATGATCTTAAGGTCCCTTCCAACCCTAACTATTCTATGATTCTATGATTCTATGACTTTTTAAGCATCCAGTGTGGATGTTTTTTACCCTATGTGGATTTATATTTATCCCTTCTTTGGGGAAAAGAGGGGCAGTGGTAAGGGAGAGATAATATGTTCTGCAAGAAATGTGCACCAGAAAACTCATTTTCCACCAGTACAGTTGGAATAATGGCATCAGTCTAGGACTAGATTAACAAATGGGACAAACTCAAATCTGTAGTCTAAAAAGCCAAAAATTATATAGGACCAAGAAAAAGTGGAGGAGGTTATTTGCTCTCCTGAAGGCCATTTTCCAGGGCAGGAAGCTAAGGTTCAAAGTAAGGTTGAAGTTACTGCAGATTTGGGAGTAAGACTTGAACCAAATAAAGAACTACAAGATTGGAAGACCAAACAAACTGTGTGCAAAACCTGTGAAATCTAGCTCTGATTATAAAGATAATGAATAACAGAACAAAGAATGGAAATGTCTCAGGTTTAGCATAGACGGAATATTTATTTGAAAATACAGTTTTCTACTATCATAAATGATTCTCATGCACTTTTTAGAATGAATGTTGTCATAAAAAGGGACTTGAAAATTACATAACTTTAACCAAAAATAACAAAATATCTGGTTTAAGCCTGTAGTTGTACATAAGTCATCATTAATGGATTATTTGAAATGTGTTTGTGTTTCTTCTAGCAGTAAGAGTGACAGGTTTGTTAGAGCAGCTACTGAGATATGAAGTTAGAACTTAATTCACAGCAGTGAATACAGTGAATGTATTCTTTGCTTTGTTGTATGGCTTTCTTCTAAAGGTAATGACAAGGGTGTTTTACTGAGTACAGACATCACAAAGGAGGCAAGCTAGTAAAAATTACAAAAAAAATAAAAGAATATCCAGTTACAGCTGATATTGTGCTCAAAGTAACATGAAAAACCCCTTAGAGAACAGAGAACTTCAGAACAGTATGATTTTAAAACAATGCATGAATAAATACCACCCTTAATCTTCTTTTGTTAATAGTGTTTCCCATAAATAGCAAAAGTATATTCAATGAGTTCTGTCTACACAAAATGAGCCTTATTCTCATGTACTTTACTGCCTTCTTACTTCCCAGACAATATAAAGGAGTATCTTTGAGAAGATGCAGAGTACACCAAATTTTCCCTTAGGATTCATGGAGTAGGTTATAGGCCTACATTTCATCTGGTTCACATTTTATATGCTCACAGCAATTTGCAATGTGAGTCAAGTAAATTTGCCTCAGTCAACAACATTCTGTTGCATCAGTGAAACAGGCTGTTTGAACTGAATATAACAAGAGGCTGGGAAATGTAACAAACTTTATATTTACATGGCAAAAATCAGAAATTGAATCAAAATATTAGCTGATGGTATATAGACCTTAAATCAATAAGGAAAAATAATTTTGCTACCTAATTATGAATACTTAAAAATAGGGTAATAAATCTTGAAATAAGATCAGATTCTGATTCTCATTAGAAAAATAATTACTTATAGTTGGTGTTCTATGTATTTAATATATTTTCAGTATAATTTTATCAGTTTTCAGCTCTAACAAACTTGCCAGTCATTCTCTCACTGGCTCTGGTGATTCAGTAGGAAGAGAATCATGTTTCCAAGCCGACAGACTATCTCACAGGCTCTCGTATACTGTTTTCATGTTCATTCATAGTGGCTAGTAATTTGCTTCATGGTTTATGAAAAGTGCTCTTTGAGGGAACTGTTCAAAAGAGGGTGGCATAATCTAGAACCCTGGAGAAATGACTATTATCTTACTCTATTCTAATGAAAATTCCCTTGTTACATCACTCTCTAAACAATGCAATGGAGGGCAGTGAGGGGAAGTTACATGGTGTAATTAATCTATTAAGTGTCTGGGTATGGTTTTTACTATTTTAACTTTTTTGGCAGAGTACCAGAATGGCTCAAAAATCAACAAGACAAAGACAAAATTGAAGCCAGAAATTTTCCAGTTTTGAGAGTTTCATAATCTTGGATTAGTATCTTGAAACCTTTTACTTTTTCTCTGAAACTAGGCAATGCCTTTAGCCAACATATAGCTCTCTGAAACAATGTGGGTATGAAAGGACTGCTAAGGACTCTGCTAAATATTGTGCAGCAGAATTTCTACATTATCCTTTTAATGTGTTAAATTTAATAGTCTGCATTTAGTTATTGTGGAGGAATTCTTCCCTACACACACATACTCTCCCCATTTACATTGTCTTCAAATCAATGTGTCTCTTTGAAGTCAGTTTGCTCGTAGGCATTATTCATCTCAGAGTGGGAGATGGAGGTGGATCAATAGAACTTCTCATCAGTCACCAATTTTTCAGAAAAGCACACTGGATTACTGTTTGAAAATGAGAGAAGAAAGGATGAATGCATTATTCCTTTAGAATTTGGCCTTGTTTTTTTCCCAATGCAACAGTAGAGGATTGTAGAACATCATGCAGAAGTAAATTCTCAATTTTTAACTTCACAAGAAAATTAGCTGTGTACAAAGGCAGAAAAAAATCCCCATCATTATTGTTCTTGCAAGGGTGTCTGTAATTTACTATGAAATTAATTACCAGTTAGGAATTTTTAAAGATTTCATTTGGGTACCTATACAAAACTAGTAAACCAGAACTGTTTGTTGGTTTGTTTGTTTGTTTGGGGATTTTTTTTCTCCCTTCTTAAAACAAAGTAGTAACCCTAAAACTTAAGGCACAAGAATAATTATAGGCAGACATAACAGAAACATTTTTTTTTACATTTGCAACTTACCCAGCTGATAATTATGGATTCTGTCATGGGTTTAACAGTAGCAGTCACTTTTTCTCCTTCTTAGTAGCTGGTGCAAAGCACTGTGTTTTTGAATTTTGGCCTTGAAACAGAACTGATAACAGCAATATTTTTAGTTACTGCTCAAATATTTAGACTGACCAAGGACTTTGTGAGCCTCATGCTCTGACAGGGAGGAGGGGAAGCCAGGAGGTAGCAGGGACAGGACACCTAACCCAAACTAGCCAAAGAGATATTCCATACCATAGCACATCATGCCCAGGAAGGGCTAGGGCTCTGGGAGGGGTTGAAGGAAGTATTGGTCAGTGCTCGGTGGGGCAGGGTGGGGGTGAGTTATCTGTCAGCGGGTGGTGAGATGCTGTATTCTTTTCCCTTGTTATTTCCTTTATCATTATTATTATTGGTGGTAGCAGCAGTGATTTGTGTTATACCTTAGTTACTAAACTGTTCTTATCTCAACCTGTGGGAGTTGCATTCTTTTGATTTCTCCTCCCCATCCCTCCAGGAGCAAGGGGAGGGCAAGAAAGTGGGGTTGAGTGCATGAATGAGCTGCGTGGCTGGGTTTAAACCACAACAGATTCATTCTGAAAATCAGCACAGTGTTATGAGAACCTCAGCTCTCAGTTACTCATACTTAGAGCATTTCTTCTTCATCAAAACCAATACAACATATGAATTACCCCTGCATGTATGTCATTGCTGACTGAGAAGGATTTCAGGGCTATCTTACAAACTTTATATAAAATGTTACTTCTGTGACCCTGGAAAACAAATTCTCAAGCTTTGTCAACTTTGTTTGTGGCTTCAATAAACCTTAGAGAAGACTGTTTTTCTTTACCAAACCAGAGTGCTTTGCATCTTTGAAAAGGTTTGTATCTTCTATGTAGTTTATATTTCTTCTCATGATAGCACAAACAATAATATATTACAAAGGTTTATACATCATTACTATTGGACATATGTACATATATTTCTGTTAGGAAATTAGAGATTGTTGTGACAGGAGTGTTTAGAAGACTGATAAATCAGGGCAGTTTCAAACTTCAAGAACAAAACTTTAATAGATTCATTCATTCATTAACAACACACTGCAGGTTAATGGTTTGCTCCCGCACATTAATAATCATTACCATTGTGTACTCACTACATAGACAAAACTGTTATTCCTTAACAGTTATGTCTGAAGTCAGAAGTAAGCACACCATGTCCCTGATTTGATGCTATATTGGTCACAATGATCACCAAGGTTCTTGGTGTTCCTGATCCATCAAGGTCAGGGTCACCAGGCTGTAGAGCCTTTTAGTGAGATAAATCAGATAGGTTGCTCCTCTCTTCTCCATCCTCCCTCACTCACTGTTGGTGTTTTATCGTTCTCACTCCCTGTTTCCTCAACAAACATGGCTTATCTTGGCTTTGATTCTCCCACCCATCCTTTTGGGGTATTTGGCAAGATGTCCCACTTATTGGCAGTCCCTTCTGCTTGTCTTGTTTTTCATCTTGCAGCTTCTCAGATGTCTTCTGCTTTCAGCTACATCCATCCATCCTCCTTAGCCCCATTTGTGGTCAGAATGCTCTCATATTTACATAAAATGCTTATACATTGTGTCTGACTAAGCCATCACAATGTTACAAGATTCATGTTGTTGTAGGTTACACTATTTTAGTATGCTTATGTTCAAGGCAAGCTAATTTTTATTGTATCCTGATTAATGTACTTAGAAATTATAGGTGGTATAGACAGGCCTCTGCTTCAGATACAATATCAAGGAAGTCAGCAGGTCATAGATGCAGAATACAAGGTGCTTTATGCCCTTGAAACACTTCACTCATGTTATGCATTAAATTGCTATTCCCTGAGAAACTGCAAAGATTTTGTGAAATGTTTCTCACTATCTGAAAATGTGCAGCTCTGTTTTTAAATGTTCAGCTCATCAATAATTCCTAATTATAAAATGCTGTGGAAAATACAGCTAATTTACAGCCCTAAGCACTTCCTAGTAAGATACCATGATATATTATACTATCCAAACAGCATGGACATTGACATTTGGATGAAATTATGCAGCAATTAGTCTATAAGCACAGAAAAGAAAACCAGATTTAAAACAAAATCTTGAATAATTAATATGATTAAAAATGGCCTACAAATATAAAAAAGGAAAGAATATTGTATATTAATGCAAATCTTAAATAGGACTGAGATGGAATTTTTTAAAAAATTGGAATATTTAAATATGCAATGTAGAGATTAAATAATAAATCCAAGTTTATTAGCATCTCTTTTTATTAATTAATTTGTCATTTCTACACATTTTATCATTTATGCTTCATCCTGCTTTCTGATTCTCAGGAATATAATCTCTGTGAGGAAGGGTCTAAAACATTTGATATAGTTTAATTAACTTATAACCCCAGTGCAAAGTAGACAGGAATTATGCATATTTTACAACATGGGAACTGATACTGATAGCAGTTGTGGTTTTTTGCCCGAAAGAGAGGTTTTATAAAGATATGGAACATGCAGTTTTATTGATCATCTGTAACATTCTGGATTTGGAACACTTCCATATGTGTATTGCGGTTGTTTTCTTCTAAAAACCAGGATATGTCATATCCAGTAACATTTGGACTTTCCAAATGCAAGTAACATCACATACAAAGCAGTGCCTTTTTATTTTTTAACTTAAAGATAACAAGAAAATTAAGATGTACTGAATAAATGTTTTGTTATTATATTAATATAGAAATTAGTTTTGTTATAACTAGATTGACCAGGTCTGAATGGCAATATTTTGGCAGAGGGGGCTCTACAGAAGTGACTTCTGTGAGAAGCTGCTAGAAGCTGTCCCCTGTGACCAATAGAGCCTGAATCTGCTGATCCTGAGAAGAACGTGGGGGTGCTGGTTCACAAGAAGCTCATCACAAGCCAGCAGTGCACTCTTTCAGCCCAGAAATCAATGGCATCCTGGGCTGCATCAAAAGAAGTGAGATTGGCAGGTTGAGGGAGTTGATTCTCCTTCTATTCCTCTCTTGTGAGACTCTGCATGGAGTACTCTGTTTAGCTTGGGAACTCCCAAAATAAGAAACACATGGACCTGCTTGAGAGAGCTCAGAGGAGGACTAGGAGGATGTTCAGAGGCCTAAAGCACCTCTTCTATGAAGAAAGGATGAAAGAGTTGGGCTTGTTCAGCCTGGAGAGGAGAAGGCTCAGGGGGCACTTTATAGCAGACTTACAGTAGCTAAAGGCTCTATAAGAAATCTAGAGGGGGACATTTTAAAAGTGTGTAGTTATAGGACAAGAGGGAATAACTTTAAACTGAAATAACATAGGTTATATTAGCTACTAAGAAGGCTTTGTTCACTGTGAGAATGGGGAGGAACTGTAACAGGTTGCACAGAGAAGTTGTGAATGCTCCATCATGGCAAGTTTTTAAAGCCAGGTTTGCTGGAACTTTGAGCAACCTGGTTAAGTGGAAGGTTCCCCTGCCCATGGCAGGAGGACTGGAACTAGATGATCCTTAAGGTCCCTTCAAAGCATGTTCTGGTCCTCTGACTTTGTCTATTTTTCAGGAAAATACAAGGCAGCAATATTTTTAATAATTTATAAATAGATAGAATCACAGAATAGCTAGGGTTAGAAAGGACCTTAAGATCATCACCCAAGGCTTTGTCTAACCTGGCCTTGAGCACCGCCAGGGATGGAGCACTCACAACCTCCCTGGCCAACCCATTCCAGTACCTCACCACCCTCACAAGAATTTCTTCCTTATATACCATCTAAACCTCCCCTGTTTAAGTTTTAACCCGTTACACCTTGTCCTGTCACTACAGTTCCTAAGGAAGAGTCCCTCCTCAGCATCCTTATAGGCCCCCTTCAGATACTGGAAGGCTGCTATGAGGTCTCCAAGCAGCCTTATCTTCTCCTGGCTCAACAGCCCCAACTTTCTCAGCCTGTCTTTGTATGGGAGATGCCCCAGATCACCCTGGTGGCCCTCCTCTGGACTTGTTCCAACAGCTCCATGTCCTTTTTATGTTGAGAACACCAGAACTGCACACAAGACTCCAGGTGAGGTCTCACGAGAGTAGAGTAGAGGGGCAGGATCACCTCCTTTGACCTGCTGGTCACGCTCCTTTTGATGCAGCCCAGGATACGGTTGCTTTCTGGGCTGCAAGCGCACACTGAAGCCAGCTCATGTTCATGCTCTCATCGACCACCACCCCCAAGTCCTTCTCCGCAGGGCTGCTCTGAATCTCCTCTCTTTGCCCAACCTGTAGCTGTGCCTGGGATTGCTCCGGCCAAGGTGTAGGACCTTGCACTTGGCATGGTTGAACTTCATGAGGTTGGCATCAGCCCACCTCACAAGCGTGTCAAGGTCCCTCTGGATGGCATTCCTTCCCTCCAGCGTATCCACCGAACCACACAGCTTGGTGTCATCGGCAAACTTGCTGAGGGCACACTCAATCCCACTGTCCATGGCAGCAACAAAGATGTTGAACAAGACCAGTCCCAACACCGATCCCTGAGGGACACCACTTGTCACTGGCTTCCAGCCGGACACTGAGCCATTGACCACAACTCTTTGTGTGTGGCCATCCAACCATCGGCAAACTTGCTGAGGGTGCACTCAATCCCATGTCAGCGACAAAGATGTTAAACAAGATCCTGCTCCTCTACTCTGCTCTCGTGAGACCTCATCTGGAGATATATTTCTTTTTATTTTCTATTAATTTTCTGTGTCTCAGTACTGTTTTTATTTTCTATATTCTTTCTCATCTGTTGAAATTCTGACTACATTCCTTATAATATATAAGCACAGATACTGTTTTCCATCTCTGGCTATGCTAAATTTAATTACATCACTGACTCTTACTTCCTGACCATACTGTCCATCTAATTATTGTGTCAGCTGCACCTCTTGTGTATTGCAGGTGTTGATGACTTAATTGATTTTTACATGCATTCATTAATGTGAAGTATATCTTAGATATAAAATGCATCTTAGAGAATAGTAATTTTACTGTTCATTCCTTATTGTGAGTTACAAACCTCCTGTCCTTACACAAACCTTTAAGATTTTTTTGTGTGTGTTTGTGTGTTCATATTTAACACAAAGAGTAATACAAATGATAAGTTTTCAAAGTGAAGCATAAGACTGCAAGACTGCACAAGGAAGTTGTGAATGTTCCATCCCTGGCAGTGTTCAAGGCCAGGTGTGTCAGAGCCTTGGGTGACATGGTTTAGTGTGAGGTGTTCCTGCCCATGGCAGGGGGATGGAACTAGATGATCTTAAGGTCCTTTCCAACCCTAACTGTTCTATGATTCTAATACTTTTTGTGTGTTTGTCTGGAGTTTTCAATCGTGAAAACAGAAGAAATAAAATGTAGGTTCATCCAACCTTATTGTCAAATTTTGTTTTCTTGAAATGATGTGAACTTTTTTTCCTTTCAATTCAACTGAGTGCAATAAGCATCTGTCTTGTGGTAGCTACCATTCCTTACAATGGACCTGTCTTCCACAATGACAATGTTTCACAAAATGCCACAGATTTCTTATGGTTTAAACTGACTTGTTTATCTCTTACGTCCCAGTCTATTCTTGGAAATGCTATTTCTTTCCAGAACTTACAAGAATCAAAATGACATATATTTGGATTGATACAGTATCTGAATTGCTACCTAATTTGGGTATGATGCTCTTGTTTTTCTTCGTATGTACTCCCTGAATCTATGCATTTATAGGCCTAAGAAATGCTGAAATAAATAGAAATAAAACCCCAGAAAGAGTATACTCAATAGGCTAAGCAAACAAGTATACAAAAACAATCAACAAAGCATAAAATAATTCAAGTTCTTTTCAATACTTGAAAAAAAGTCTGGCTTTAGTGATAGACAGAGGAATGAGTATGTTATCTTTTGCTTTTTTTTTGGATGACAGCTTTATGTTGCTTTTTCTTTTTCTTTTTCCTATTTAGTTGACAGGTCTCTAATTGCCCAATATGCACTTTTAGAAATAAACTTTCTACTTCCTAAAGACCATTAAGCTTCACATTTGTCCCTGATGGTATGCTCTTTTTCATCTTCTCCCCAATATTTTTGCAGCGTCCCAACTCTCCTGTAATGACTATGGTAGTACCAAGTCATTATCTACTTGTTTTGCTTATTCCTTGTTCATTGTATTGTTACTGTTTCGCCATAAATGTCCTAGGATTAGTTCTGTGTTTTCCCAGCAGAACATCTTTATGTGTGCAGCTGGTGAGCTTCCGTCAGAAAACTTGAAGCTTCCTCTCTGTTGCTGCACTACTCCAGCAGTTTATTCCCTATTTTGACATGAAACAAGTGCACACATAAAGGTACTCTGCTGGGACTGCCTGCTGCCTCCCAACTGGAGATGTAAAAACTCAGCAGGAAAAGAACACCAGCTTCAAATTTCTTTTTGTTGCCCCCAACTGTGCAGGATGTTGCCATGCTGTTAAATCCAGCTGACTTTCCAGAAGATGTAAATTTGCCAAGATCTGAGGGGGCTATGATCTTCCAAGCTCCTGATGCTACATTCCACAGGAAGTCATTCCTATTCTTACTGCTTGCCAGTTGTCAGTCTCCCCTCGCTCCTTTCCAGCCCTTCTCATCTATTCTTACCAACTATGACCAACACTAGATGCATTTTCCTTCCTTCTTTCTTTCTTTCTTTCTTTCTCTCTTTCTCTCTTTCTCTCTTTCTCTCTTTCTCTTTTTCTTTCTTTCTATTTCTTTCTAATTCTTTCTATTTCTTTCTTTCTATTTCTTTCTTTCTTTCCTTCTTTCTTTCTTTCTTTCTTTCTTTCTTTCTTTCTCTCTTTCTTTCTTTCTATTTCTTTCTTTCTTTCTTTCTTTCTTTCTTTCTTTCTTTCTTTCTTTCTTTCTTTCTTTCTTTCTTTCTTTTTCTTTCTTTCTATTTCTTTCTTTCTATTTCTTTCTTTCCCTTTCCTTCCTCCCTCCCTTCCTTCCTTTCCTTCCTTCCTTCCTTCCTTCCTTCCTTCCTTCCTTCCTTCCTTCCTTCCCTTTCAGAAATCACTTTGATTCCAGTTTGTTCATCTATCTTCCAAAAAGGTGTCACATATATTGCAAAGGCACTTCTTTTTAGCAGATCATTGTTTGGGGGGTGGGGAGTAATTTTTTTGATTCATATACAAATTTCCTCAATGGAAATTTGGTTTATATTTATATGGAAATGTTTTATATTAAGTGCTTTCCCCAGGACACACCTGTAGTTTAAAACTGTTTCTTTGGTTTCAGTTGGCCAGGCTGCATGTAGCTATTGAAAAAGAATATGCAGTTTAATTTTTGAGCTGTTTTTCACTTCTTATTACATGAATATTCTTCCTGTTATTTCTCCCCCAGTTCTATTTCTGATAATTCATTCTCAAAAGAATCTCTTGATAAAGCTTTGTAGAACACTTCAAGCTACATTTTCAAGCTTTTATTATTATTCCATAATTCCAAATCTGATTGTGCATAGAACCTAAAAGGGGTAAATGTGTGATGGAAAACACCAATTTGTACATCAGCCGTATCTTAATGGAACAGGCAGTAAATGGGTGTAACAGCAACAATGAGATTTATCAAACATATTCTAACACTGTACACATTTAATAAAAACTTATGTCACCTTTGCACAAAAAGAAGGGGGTGTAAATTTACTGAATCAGTTGTCTTCATCACTAATGTTCTTATTTGTTACATTGTGTGTGTATCAAACTGATCTTAGACTTACTTTAATCTAATTTCTTCAGTTCTTGAGATGGCTGGACTTTCCATCTTTGATAAGTTATTCTAAGAATTACTATGCTTTAGATAATACAACTAAATTGAAAGAGCTTGGGTCAGGCACAGTACTGTCAATTGTAGGCATTATAAGCCAAACAGTAAATACTGTCTCCAGCTTGCTCCTATCAATGGGATATTTCTATTTTCTGGCCCTAAATGATTCAAGAATCATGTTGGAGTCCATGTCACTAACATACTATTTAAATAGAAAGTGAAAATCAATATTCTTAACTCAAAACCCATTTTTTCTTGTCTAAAAATGGGAGGGTAAAAAATGTTCTTTGTCATACCTGTAAACAGATTTTGTCTACAGCTTTAGTTGCTAGAATAATTTATAATTGTGTTTTCCCTGTATTATAGACCTATGTTAAATACTTGCTGATGTCATATCACTGAATCAAAGACAAGTTTGGCTCCAGTTTTCCCCACAAGTAGCAATGCAAACCTAGCAGACAATAGGCAAGAGGGTGACTTGTAAAAGACAGCAGGTGGTGCAGAGGACCTGGTAGCAGCACTGTGAATGTTCCAGGATCCTTCTTGAGACTGCCTTTATTCTGGTGTTTGTTTTTTTTTTTTGGGGGGGGGAGATACACTTGGCACATGGAGTGCACCAGTGGTGCTTTGGACATTTATGTTGTTCCTTAATTTCATCCAGAAGGTATCCAGGTCATGTGCTCTGAATTTGCTCTAAAATGGGCATGAAAGCAGGGGAAATATAACTGGAAAATTTGTTTCAAAAAGTCAAACAAAGGATGGACCTTGAATAATTTGAAAAGTGGAAATTAACCACAAAATCTAACAAAATTAAATCAGATGAATAGTCTTGAACCACTTCCAAAGAAATACTCCTTATTTTGAGTAAACAGTGTTGTGAAGGTACCTTAAAAACCATTGATATCCTACAAATGACTGTCAAAGAGACTCCTCCATCAGCACATTCAGGTTGTGCTCTGTACTGAAGTGTTGAATTTATCCCTCTGATTGTGAAATGTGGCAGCTGAATGCTTCCTCCCTATGTGCAGTCGCAGGTGCTTTTGATAAACCCTTACGTGAACCAAACATGTCATAGCTTTGAGTTCACCTGTGTACTTGCCACAGAGTATCTCCATTTCCATTTTTCTCATTTGGACAGATAAGTATTTTTTGTTGTATTTATTGCACTACGCATATTTTAAAGCTATACAATACCACCACCAACAAAACCCCAGAAAACAAATGAAAACTTGCTTATCTGCAGATTCTTTACTTCCAGTGATGATGGCACATTACTTTTCATACATCATATTTTCATATACTGCGTAGGTAGTGTCTGTGGTCTATACCACAGACACCACAGATATTGGAACTGTTTATAACCAAACAATATGACATTTTCTTTCAGATGAAGATTTCTGAGTCTGTGGACTTCATAGGTCTACAGATCCAAAGTAAGAATATTCTGGTGTGAGAATGAATAACAATTCCAGCCACTGGCACTTGAACCAGGTGGGGATTTTTTTAACTAAATCATAATAAATATTCAATAGAGGAATCACATTCTAAAGCATTATTCTTAACCTAGTAATGATGTTTTGGGTTGGCTTTTGGGGGGTAGTTATATGGGTAAAAACAAAACCCAAAATGACCTCTTCCTATTTGGACATAATTTATATTCTATTTTTAGTTTGGAGTCTTATATTGCAATTAACTTAATATACGCATTCTGCATAAGTTTTGTAAAGAGATGTCATCCAATAAAGAACAAAATGTGTGACTGAAATACTACTGTTGTGACAAAATGCTGAATTCATAACAAATGCACTTTGCAATGTACCATATTTCACACTTCAACAGCTTTAACCCAATTGCCCAAATTTTATGTCAAATGCGTGAATATCTTCATATTCCACTGCACTGGAGGCCAGTGGAAATTCTTGTTGACTTTGGTGAAAATGGAATTTATGGCCATACAAACCAGTTTTCGTCACCACTTGACAAAACACTGTAGCATTCTACAAGCATTTTCCATTAGCTAAAATAGTGGACTGAGAATCAGATTTTTGTTGTTGTTAAGAAGTAATTTCTTTTTTATTAATTTGCTGTATAATTTGATTTTTTTCCACTTTCTTCCTCTCAGTCTGTTTCTCTGTGAACAGAACACAAAATTTCACTTACCTCAGAGATATCATCTAAGGGTTAATTAATGCTTCTATGATGTTTTGAAGAATATAATGAAAGTCACTGTAGAGGATGAAATACCTTTATCAGTATTATCACTGTAACTAGTTACAGTAGTTTGCACTACTTTTCTCTATCAGTACTTGATCCTTCTTATAAAAAAAAACAAACCCAAAGCGAAACAAAACAAACCCCCCCCCAAAACAAAACAAAACAAAAATCACCCCAAAATCCAACTACCAAATAAAAAAAAACCCTAAATCAAATTCCAAAAACTTTCTAAAAATCACATACCAGTGATGTGAGCAAAAGTATACTTAGTAGCTTTTCGACCTATTCGTGTGGCTTTTTACCAATTTGTCACAAGGAAAAACATCTGTTGCTACATGTCACATCTCTCTCCCCCTAGCCAAAGATTTCCAGTTTTCTGGCTTCTGTATCTTCTTATTTATTTTATCTGGTTCTTTATAATTTGATTTCTAATCTTGTGTATGCACTTCCTTTAGTCACTTGTTTATTTGTATTAGGTTTTTCATTTTGCTGTCATTTTGTCACTGTTTCACCAGCCATCTGGCCTGCTAATTTTCCTCTGACTTTTAGTACTTTCTTCATCATTGCCTCATGTACATTGGAAAGAAGTGATTACATCCTGCTGTCAGGCTTGGTTTAAAAATTTTTTCTTACAAAGATGACATCTTTTTTTCTCCTACTGAAATTTTCTTTATGTGGTTGAAGTCATCAGGAAGAGAAACCCCATGTTTTCATAAAAAATCCGTCAGTTTTAAAATTAAAAGGGAGGAAAAGAGAGGCAGAAAGGACAGCAAAAGGTGTATTTTGCCTCAAGTAAAGTTAAAAGTCTACTTTGCAGAAATAAGCATTCAAGAAAGTCCCTTGAAACTTTAATATTCAAGACAGATAAGCAGTGTTTTTAGGGTATGATTTAGATGATCTATTTTAAACGTCTATGTGAGCATGAGATAAAATTTTTACACCAATTTAGGTAAAAAATCCATTTCACTTAGGCAAATGAACCCCATATTCTGACTTTTTGTACAGCTGTGGATACCAAATTATATCCATGGTTGGTAAGTGTTCAGAAAAGAGCCACAGAACACAAGTAGGCTCAGAGTGAGCCATTTTTTTTTTTTTTTTAATCAAGACAATATTTTCAAGGATAAAAGTAATTCAAGGAGTTCACATGACCTATATGGTTTAGTAATTAGTCTACCATATTAAAACCTTCAGACTTTTATAGATTTTGAAGTTGCTTATTTGTTTCAGAGATGGCAGCTAGTTGGAATGCCTCAATTTTGGCTCGCTGAAGCACATTAGTCATGGTTTTAAGAAAGCTAAAAAAGCACAGCTTCTGCTGATGTTCAGTACTCATGCAAATTCATCTTCAGCTACTACAAAGACAGCTTCCAAATCTGAAGCAGGCAACATGTCAGTCTGTCCATATCACAGTATGTTATTTGCTTTCATTGACAGTGAGGACCCTTATTAATCTCCTGAGGCCATTTAGACATTTTCACACCAAGTTAATATGGTTTATCTAATGAATTTCTAGTTACTGCAAGATAATGCACTTAGTCCTTTCCATTTCCTTAATGAAATCCATTTTAGTTCAGATTTGATCTTCTTTTGGAGGAGTTAGATATTGGTGTGTTCATACAAAAATCAAAAACTCTGGTGCATGTGACAGCCCAGGGACACAAGTCCTATGGATATTTCTGAGCTAAATAAATATTATGCCGCTTGTGTAGAAACAATGGAAATCTGTGAACTAGTGCTCCTTCATTTTTGCAGCATCCTATTCTGAATACTAAACTTTTATTCTTGACTAAATTAACTGCGCTATCTCTTATGGAATTTTATTTTGTAGTCATCTATGTTGATGACAAGTAGATAACCACGTTTTCTATGGCAATAAAACTCTGTTAATGCAGGAAGCCATTCATTACACTTGTCCTGGTCCAGAAAACACTTAATTATGGTAATGTGATTGAGCTAGTCAAGTCCACTTAACAGACTGATTGGCTTAGTCATTGTGCTGTGCTGGATGCAGGTATACAGCAGTCTGGTCAGAGATGGCCCATGGCTCAGAACATGAAAAGCCTGATTGTCTTGGGAAAGTATGTCACTTTTCTTTTTGTCATAGTTTACAATCCCTTTCTTCACTTCAACGTGTACCCAATTCGTTAGGCAATAGTCACAGGAATTATGCTAGGAAACACCAGAAAGGTATTCTTGAGCTTTTTACCTCAAAAGAGGAGGCAGAGAAGAAAGAAGCATTTGCATCTAACCAATAATGTCTGCTCTCTTCTTATAGTGAGTATGGGAGTACTTATTGTAGCAAAGGAAACCAAAAATGGTTTATACAGTTGAACCTCTGCTGTGTCTCATGAACAGGCTTTTTGCTACAAAATTAAGAAAGGTTAATTAGACAAGAAGCAGGAACCAGTTCCTTACTCTAAGTATCTTTTAACTTTAAAATGCAACATACAGATTTGTTATTGATCTCTGTAGTTCCTGGGACAAAAAAGACAGACACTACATCTTTAACTGGAGTAAATTTTGGAAAGCCCAGACAGAGTGAGCCAGGAGGCAGTTGTGGATTGGCTGAAGTGTTTAGGTCGTTACTAAAACCACCATTCAGCCTTTACCTTGGCATTAAAATTTTGTTCCTGACATGTTATTGTAGTTTGAATGTTGCTATGTGACCTAGCCACCCACCTTGATATTTGTCACAAGGATGTAGATATTAGTAATTCTGAACTACATCTTGCACTGTTGCCACTGATGTTTGTAACAAGACGTGATGCCATTCACTCTTAACTTTAATATCACTGCCTGCAAAATGCTTTGCTGATACTCCAAATATTCCTACAAGTGTATGTGTGAAATCATCTGACATATCAGAGGTTATTTGATTGCTTTGAAATTATGCAATGATTTATATTGTCTGATGGGAAAGTTCGTTGCTGTTAAGGTCTTTACAGCTGAAGTTGTTTTTATCTCAGAAATATCCCATGACCAACATAGATCTTCTCTTGAGGCAATTTTCCTTACTCTTCACATTTTTTTGAAGAAGTCAAAAAGTTATTTGCTTTTTGTGAAATGTCTTTATAGCTGACTCAATCACTACATTTAAATGACACAAGAAAATATAAATAAATCAAGCAGTAATGAAACCCCAGGGGGCAAGAATGCTATTCGCAGTGTGAAGAGAAATGTCTTTGACACAGCAGGCAAATTCCTATTGAAGATTACATTATATTTATCACCAACAAGAATGCCTATGTTTCCTTTATTCTTCAAATTTTGTTGATTTCTGCAACATTGACGTAGAAACTAGGATGGATACTGCAATACTGCTGTTCTTTAACAGTATTTGGAAATCATCTAGTATTCTTTGCTTATTAGTGAAAATTTAACAAGAATAAATTACGATAATAAGCAACTTCTTTTTAAGATTTGGAAATACATTTGACTCCCACAACCATGAATGATTCAATACAATCTTTTATGGATATACTTTCTTAACTGTTTTATTTTATCTGACTGAATAGTATTTTGCCTTAAGGATAATTTTCCATAAATTACAGACATATTCCTGCTAGGAAAATAATAGAAGTGCATATTAGACACTGCTAGACACTGTAACTAAAACATGTTACCCTTTACATTGTCACCTTGATTCCATTTCTCAGTATATACAAGATTGTTTAAATTATCTTGCTGCCTTTGAAATTTTTTGTATGATGCCATTTCTGGTGATCTTAATACTGAGAGGAAACTCTGCAAGTAGGGAAAACCTATAACAGAGACAGCTAAATTAAGTTAACTTACTGGCTGGTTTTGAGACAAAGATTTTGTCTCAGTTTCTTGGTGTTTTTTTTTTTGTTTGTTTGGTTTGTTTGGTTTGTTTGTTGGTTTTATATTTTATTTTTGTTTGGTTTTAATATTATTATTTGCTCTTGTTTTAATTTGCAGTAGAGCTGGGGAAAAAGAATAAGAAAGGGAAAGAAGAGGAATCTGTGCTGAGTACTTCAGCTGTCTGACTGGCAAGCCATCTGGACATATGAAGCTTCTCAGACATCTTGGTCTCACAGTTGGCTGCAACCCTTCCCTGAGTCAGAGGGAGGGAAGGAAATGCTGAAGCCTTTTGATAGGGGACACATGGCTGAGGCCAGGATTAGGCATGTTTCAAGAGGATTACTTGTAAAGAGTAGTCAAAGCTCAGTCTGTGTACAAATAAGTAGGACAGTTTGGCCTTTATGACTTGCATCTGCAAAATCAGAATGTTTGATGACTAATACCTTATAATACAAGGTTAGTTACTTCATATGTTAAAGTAAAATGTTATCTTTGTAGTCTCTGACTGGATTAAACCTAGTCTTTTTGAATTTGCCATTTATATTAAGAACTATGATACATATAGATGAGAAGAAGGTGAAATATTACAGAACAGACTTATACCTAATGCCTGATTGGTATGAGTTCAAACAAGGCAAGTGTGCAGACAGGTCATTAAAATCTGGATGACTGCTTTCATGAGGCAGGTGGCTGCTCAACTACTCCATTATAAATTAAGAGATCTCACTTTTAAAAGCCCATTTACGATTTCTGAATAATGACAAGGTGATCAGTGCCATTGACTCACTCACAGTGTTCTCAAAGACCTGTTTGGGGATTTACACAGAATATTTTTTTGGTTTTTTATTGAGCCAAACTACTTCCAATACTTCCTTCCTATCAAAGTCTTTAAGAAAGAATGAATGGTACCTGCTCATAAGAAAAACATTTCTAGATTTCTGTCTTGCTTGAAGTTTTAACATCCTTTTATATAATTTTGTGTGTTGTGTTCTTCCTTTCATAATGAAAAAGTGTATGATTTTGGCTTGCGTAGAGTTAATTTTCTTCCTAGTAGCTGATACAGTGCTGTGTTTTGGCTTTAGTCTGAGAATAGTGCTGGTAACAAAACAATGTTTTAGTTTTGGCCAAACAGTGCTTACCCTGATCAAGGACTTTTTAGTCTTTCATGCTTTGCCAGAGAGGTGGGTCACAAGAAGCTGTAAGGGTCATAACTAGGACACCTGAGCCAAACTAGCTAGAAAGATACTCCATACCATATGATACCATGCTCAGTATATAAACTGGGGGTAGTTGGCCAGGAGGGGACAATTGCTGCTTGGGAATGGGCTGGACATCAGTCAGCAGGTGGTAAGCAATTGTACTGTGCATCACTTGGTTTTGTTTCCTGGGTTTTATTCCTCTCTCTCTTTTTTGTTATCTCAATTTTCATTAGTATAATTATTGTGATTTTTAGCATTTCATTTTTAACTTTATTTCAATTATTAAACTGTTTTTATCTCAATCCATCTACTTGCAATAAGATTAATTTCACTTAGGTACAATAGGTAAAAGCCTAACAGGTAATAAACAGTAAGCCATTAATGTAGCCAACCCAATTAGCATGCTTAATACCAGCTTCACAACTACTTTTTGAAGTTAGCTATGTTTGGACTCTCAGGTCGGAAAAATAAGTAAATGGTGTATCATCAGAGAGATGCTGTGACGTTAGATTATTTGTCTACAAGAAAATAATGCCAAAATGTATGTCTTTTCTACATTCTACAGTAACTTTATGGTAGTCTAAAGTTTTTGTCTCTTTCTGGAGTTTAATTTTCTTTCTTACTGCTGATTTCTGTCTCTGTTTTGAAACTAAGTTGTATTTCAGACCTGCCTAGATTTCATGCTACAGTCTACATTTTAGAATGTCCCAAGGCAGATGATAGGTGAAACTTCTTTTTTACCCCTTTCCCCATGAAACTGTGGTAAATGTGGCTAATCACCTGTTATATTTTCTCCATCAGCATATAAACTCAGTATCTCTGTGGCTTAGTTACACCTGCCAAGCCCAGAACCAGGCTGGAGAATGTGTGGTCACAGCATTCCAAGAAGAGTAGTAGAAGTAGCAGACTTTTAGGACATAGTTTTCCAAGAGGTCTGGGAGAGAAAAATTGAAGAAGGCAAAGGAAAACCTACCCTAAAAAACATCGGCATGTGACAGAAATAATTTCTACAAAAAGAGAAACAATCTTATTTCAGCCACTCTCAGCAGTGCTGTAAATTACCAGTATACCTGTAAAACATATTGTTTGTTTAGCTAATGTTAGTTAGCAGTGAATGTTTGGGTAAAAAGAAAAATTACATTCAGAATTTTAAGTAAATGTTTAGGGCATTACTTTCTACTACCTTTGTTTCCATAGCATTTAGGATGCCCACACATGACTCTTATATCCTTTGTAAACCTGAATGAGACTAAACTAATGTAGCATTGCTATGTGACAGTCCTTAAGATTTACATTTCATTATTTAGAGTTTTGCTTAGTTTGACGGCTTCAAGGTTTTTCTCAACTGTTTCAGTATTGATAAATGTTCTGTCAAGATGCAGAAAATGTCATTTTGGTATTAGCACTCAAAAATCCATCATGACAGAAATGAGCGTGTTGTATGAACACCATTAACAACAAGAAAGTTCAACTCATTTAATTAGTTGTCATTTCCCTAAAGCTTTGAATGCGTGAAATGTTCTGCAGGCATTATTTATTATAAAATAGAAATAAAATAATATTTTATATGACTTTAAAGAAAGTCCTAGCTAGGCATAATGAGGAAAATTTTGATTTTTCAAAAAAATTGGACCAGAAAACGGAACCAGGAATCCTGGGAATTGAGCAGCTAAAAGGATTAAATAAACCCTAAGTCTGACAACTTTTACTATGGAATTATAGGTTTATTTTTCAATAAGCCTTGGCTCTAAATTCATTAAAAATGTTAATACAAGAAACAAGAGCCAGAAGAAGGAACTGGGTAAACAAAGGCATCAAACAGAAGCTCTTCAAAACGAAAAATCTCTTTAGAAATTATACAAAATATCATGTGGTAGCAGAGGGAAATCCCAAATTGTTCTCAAATATACTGCAGAATAACAAAAGTCCAGATGGAAGAAGGCTTGAAGTACTGAGTACATTAGGGCTATTAAATCATGCAGTCTTCTGAGATATAATAAATTATGTTGGATCACAGTGTACATTGTATTGTAAACTGAGTCTCTGAGAATAATACAAACATAATCATAACTATAGGCTTGGCTACATATATATTGAAAAACTCAAACCTAGCATTACATTTCCTCCTTTGAAAATACATAAGTGAAATACTGTAAAAAATAGCCCATCTTCTTTCTTTTCGCCTTCTGATGAAGCTTTTTTTAATGAATAATTCACAATATTTTCCACAGAGATGGAAAATGAGGCTCATTCATCGGATTGTAACTGCTTACATTTTCTTTCTGTAATCAGCATGGGACACTGAAGCAGAATGAAGAGGTTGACTTAGGATCCCCTTTTGTATCATAGATATTAAGCAAATCACTTCTACTCAATATCTCAGTTTATATTCTATGACTTGGGAAAAAGAAATGTGTTATGAATTTTTAGTTTGGATTTACTAAACAATGACCTTATGCCGTTTTACAGAATCAGTGAGACTCAATCACTGAATCATTTTAGCCATTTTTTGTTGAAGAATATGGAATGTATTGTGAACTTTGGTTTTATATTTCAGTGTTTGTATTCCGAAAGAAATAAATGATTCAATGTTCTTATACTTTCTTTTCTCCCTGCACACCTCCCCCCATTTACTCCAACTTCCAATGCCCCTCTGCCCCCCAAACCCTTCATGGTATGGCAATTTCCAGTAACATTGTTATTCTTTTTTTATGATGTTGCTAAATTACTTCTCTCTAGTCTTAAGAAGTTTTCAAAAGAGACTTCTAAACTAATCCTCTACCTAGGAAAGAAACAAGGATTGAATTTTTCAGTATTAGTCATATTCTATCACTATTCCTTTTCTTTTTTTTTCTTACATCAATATAGTACACCTTCCAAAAATAAATCAAGATTATCTTTATTGCTTTCAACTCTCCCAGTACATATGCGTTGTGAACATCAAAGAATAGATCATGAGTAAGCCACTGTTACATGATTAATGCTATCATGGAGGTCCAAAGGAAAAAAAAAAAAGCTTAATTTGTCATTTTAGCTTATCTTCAAGAGTGCAAGAATGCTGACTTGATTTGATTGTTGTAGCCTCAATAATTTGCCAGGAGATTAAGCCCCTAGACTCTGATGTTTTATCTGAAAATGAGACTCTGCTCATTCCTTATGCATTTTGAAAAATGAGCCCTTTGTCTATTTCCCTGTCAACACAGCTTAGTATTTCACTTTGCATTTATTAGTGTTTTGTTTTGCTGGTTTTTGTGTCACATTACTGCTTTCCCTAGCAACCCTCACCAAGCTTAAGGGATTTTATTGTAGGAAATTTCTTGTAAGACTCATCTAAATACACTCCACTGTAGTTTAAGCTTATTTGACTATAATTTTAAAGTTCCAAAATACAGATTTTTTTTTTTTTTTCCAGAATATGTTATGTTATACTGGAGAGAACAAGTGTGATGTGGAATATGTTATATTGTGGAGAACTGGATAGTTACTGATCATGCTTGGAAGAAGAAGGTTTAATAGATTATACAAATAACCAAAAGAAAGTGGTGGGTCTTATAGTTAGAAAAACAGGAATCCCCTAGTTTATGCAGAGAAACTGCAGGTTTGAATTGAAATTGAGGTGCATAAACCTTTATACTTAAACCTTTATACATAAACCTTTATATATAAGAAGAAGGTTTCTCTTCTTTAGTTGCTTTCAGTCTACTCTATTTAAAAACTAGAAGTAAAGATTGAGTATCTTGTTTTCATTCATTTATTTATTTTCTTAATTTCAAAAGGCTTTTGGAATTAGTCTTTTGGAACAGTTGTTTGTAAAAGGAAAAGTCTGAACTGAACCTCCTTAAAGTAATTTCCAACACAGTGTCATTTCAGGCTTCTTTTATATGTGGGAAAATCTAAGAGCCAAAATACGCGAGGAACTAAAAAAAAAAAAAAAAAAAAAAAAAATTTTTTAAAAGAATTCTGTGGGTATTGAAAACCTGGTCTCTGAATAGAATGTTTTAAACAGAAGTAAGAATGACTAAATGTGTGTCTGGGGAAATATAGAGAAATATACTGATTTGTGTGTAGGCTGTAAACTAAACATAATTCATCTGGNAAAAAGGAAATTTTATAGAAGAATAATTAGTAAGACAAGAATAAGTGAGGTAATGGCTTGTTTTAGTGAAGTCAAAAGCTGCAATGTGAGGTGCAACTATTGCCTTAATGGCTGAAGCACTACTCAGTGCTGTTCCCTTCTTAAGTCTTTCGCCCGTGAATGCAAGTGATGACAAAATGAAAGAAGCATATTTTAAATATTTTAAAATATTTGTTGTTAAAATTAGTATTACGTATTGTGTAAGAATCTCCCAAGATGTACTTTAAAATAGAAATTAATAAATACATAAACCAATATTTTTTATTTATTTTTTTCTTTTTAATAAGGATCTTGGAACTATGTTTATATAAGCAGATCACTGTGAAAATACACAGGAAAACCAAGACATACTACATTAAAATAATCAGTGAATAAATATTATTAACCGATTTATGAAGATCTAGAAAGGTCCTATACTGAGTAGAAACTAGAATGGGACAATATTAGCTGACTGTAAGATCAGTTTTTACAAGGGCGTTATTACAGATAAAAATTGAAAATTGTATGAACAGCCAATTATTGGTCTGAACATGAAATAAACATTGGAATATCAATTCTGAAAGGCCATTGTTCAATTACTTTATTGATTAAGATTGAGAAGACCTAATGATCAACAACACAATGTATGCTGTGAAAACTCTAGCTGTTGCAATGTTTAGGAAGAGAGGACAGTTCAAACATATGATTTTAAACAGTGATATTTACACCTCAGCTCAACTTACAACTTGTAGCTGGATAGAATTACCTAATCTCCACCTGCTCCTCCAAAAGCAGTAATGGTAATACTGGACATGTAAATGATTCCTTAATAATATCCGTTTGGAATTATGGAAAGAGAAAGCACCAGAAACCAAATAAGGATTAACTACAAAAGGTCTCGCTGAAATCCTAGGTATGAATCAGAAGAAAAATCACTATTGAGCAATTACTTATTAAAACAGTCAATTGCAGAAAATATAAGAAGAAAAATACCTGCATTTTATTAAACTATCTTAGTTATGAACAAATGCATATGCACAGTCTATAAACAGCTGATACATATACCACTTTCAAGGCCAGATTTAAATTTAGCAAAAGAGGAAAAGGTGACAGTTCATAATGCTCTCTTTGAAAAGAGAGAGGGAGAGAGAGACACTAATGAAGGACACGTGGAAAGGATGTGCAGGGAAATAAAAAAAGGGAAGAATGAGATATGCGGATAATGGTTTTTATTACAACTGTCCAGAAGCTCTGGAGTCTGCACAGGAGCTCTCTGATAGCTGGGTTTTTTTCTTTGTATTTCTGACCTCTCTATCTATCATATATTGTGTATTTGAGGTGGATGTGCTTCTGTTTAGCCTAGCTGATCCCAGGGCAAGATTTAGTGGTTACCTATTCCATTTTTTTTTTTTTTTTTTTTTTTTTTAAATTTTTTTTTTTTTTTTTTTTTTTTTTTTTTTTTTTAAATTTCTT